>CAKALG010036239.1:0-13261 GCA_916700815.1 Helicolenus hilgendorfi | reverse complement strand
GCTGGTATGCACGTCACGACATCGCATCCTGGGGCAGGAAAGGAGGTCTGCATGGGGCCGGTAAGGAGAGGAGCTGAGTGGTTGAATAGCTGACTAGGGCTGGGACACAGACGGAGGGGAGAGACTGTCTGAATGGCTGGTTGAGCAGAGGGTACAACAGCTGCATGACTCACTGACTGACTGACTGTCTGGCCAGCTGGACGGCTTAACTAACAGTATGGATGAAGTTATGCTGGGGCTTCGTTATTTCCACCAGTGGAGCAAAGTAAAAGTGGAAAACATCGTCTGTGTTAGTGGCAACATGCTCACTTATTCATTTACTGATTTACTCAAACACAAGAATCTTCTTGACCTCTGGTCTTTTGTCTTTATGGTTGTCAGTAACTGGAGGCCGTGATCCAATGTTGCTTATTTACAGCAGGGCTCAATATCAATGAATAGCAGGACGGTCTCAGCTTGTCCACAGACAATTTTGAAGGCAGGAATGAAATGACAGTGGCTCTTGAACTTTGGAACAGGCCTTAAAGAGGGAGGAACCACAAGGCAGTGTAGGGTGGAGACAAACAACCCATAACTCAACGTGTGTCCTCTGTTACATCGTTTGGACATCACATGGTTTGACACGGTTTAAGGCCAAACTTTAATTATCGGACTTCTTTTTATAATATGAACCCTCCAGATAGAACAAACTGCCATAAGACCTTGCAAAATGAATTATTACAATTTCAACCTACTTAAAGTTGCACTTTGAGTATTACTGATGAAATGCAATTTAATTTGTTTATTTATTTATTATCATTTATTTTATTTTATTGTATTTTATTGTATTTATCAATGAATGCCTTTATATACTTTAAGTAAAACATATTAAACTGCTTTTGTGCATGAAATGTGCTCAGAAATTAGTCTTGCATTGTTTTGCCTTTTTTTTTGTGGCAACACTTGACAGCTACAGCGAATGTTTGACGAAAAATAATTTGGATTTGCCATTTGAAAAGGGCACTTTTACACTCAAGATGATAGAAGCGGAGAAGGTCATCCTCTTAGTGAAATTCAGTGGCTCTGACCTGACCTCTGTCATTTAGCTGGATTTCTGGTGGGTTGGTCGGTGCGCAAAAGGTTACTTGGTGCTGAACTGAGCTGAGACAGATGTTGGGTTTATTATGACGTCATAATCGACGTCCAAGTGAAATTCCAATGAGATTTACTAAATTTGTCTCATTAGGAGAGAGCCTTGAGAGCTCAGCTTTAAGGATTGGACTTTGTACCACAGCAGTGGTGGGTAGTCTTAAGATTATAAGAAATCTATACACTGTTTATCGGAACATATGTGAGCTACTCAATGGTGTGAATCTGATAATGTGACATTTCAGACTTTGTTCACAGCAAAAACGTTTTAAAACCGCCGGGACATTGAGAACATTTGCTACCGCAGGTCTGTAATAAACCTGTCCAATCATTTGATTCAGGTTACCTGTGTTCACTCTGCCCGTGCACTTATTGCGCTTCACCGGACTCTGCCACATCTGCTAGCTTGACAGCTGTGAGTATTAACAATAGCCATGTTTGTTAGTGAGCAACACTTGGCAACTTTCTCACTAGTTCTCACTTTTGGAGCTTGTGCTGCTAGCTACTTTCATTGGAAAGGAGATGGCAACACTGAGCTGGGTTTTTCGGTTGGATCATTTTAAAAATATAGCATACTCAGCATTACCGACCCTAGCTTTAAAGGACAACTAGAAGGGCACTCGGAGAGAGCACAGGCTTCCACCGGGGCCAGTCCCCTCCAAAATTGAATGGGTTCGTCCGTGGCCCATGCTACACCCGTCCACCAAGTTTCATGAAAATCGGGCCAGTAGTTTTTCCGTAATTCTGCTGACAAACAAACCAAACCGAAAACATAATAAGGACCTCAAGTAGCTTGTTTTGGGGAGACATAGAATGATATATTTTAGGTAATAATATATTTGCAAAATGTATCTACTCCATTATTATAACTAAATACAGAATAAATTAACATTTTCATTTGGTGTGGCTGAAATCAAATGAGGCTCTCCACTGTATCAGGTGGGATCAGCAGTCTGCCTCAGCTGTCTGGCAGTCAGCCCAGTCACGCCTTACACTCACTTTGTCTCTAACCAGATCAACACAGATTAGGGAGACCACGGGGATCCCTCTTGGGATTTTGTCTTCCTCACCAGCTCTCTATCTACTCACAATAACTTATTCCTCGCCCCTCCCAGAAACTCCCCCATAGCCTAAAACAATGAAGAGGTCTCTGAGATATCCCCAGTGTTGTGTCCCTTTTCACTCTCACCTTGATATAGGTCCAGTAAAAAACACCATATCTGCCCTCCTGTGACTTCCCTCTTGCCACATCCTTCCTTAAAATGTGTCTTTCCTTTCCCTCGAATCATCTCTGACTGTTGTTCCTGATAAGTTAAGCCCTTTCTCACCTTTGCTGACAATCCCGCTCAGCTCACAGATAGGCCTAGAGGAAAAGGAGAGTGGAGAACGTGATGGCATGTCACCGTGTGACCCTGCAGATGGCATGTGACAGCCAGCTCCTCCTCATGGCCTGCTGATCCACCTCTTGGCAAGTAGAGCGAAGGTGGGGGGGTGGAGAGTGGAGTAGGAGAGTGGAGCAGAGTAGAATAGACGGTGTACACAAACAGTACTGGGTGCGTGCGCATGCAGGGGGCAGAATTGCATTGGCAGCCGTTGTAAGCAACGTAGATTTCGCATTATCGTACATTATTGTTGACTATACTAGACCCCTGCAGAGTCCGACCACCAGATACCACTAACATATGACGTATTAGTATGAGATATTATTATTATTATCACCCGTTATGAAATTGGTAATGTTAGATTAGACATAAGTGTGATTTGACTTGGGGGACCAGGGTCTGTTTGGTTGACAACATTCAAGTTACGTGAGCTGCTCTTGATGGCCGCCGCCAGACACTTTTTCCTTAGCGATTCCTCAACAACAGTTAACGGTTCACAGATAATGGATGGATGGATGTCCGATTCAAATTCAAACAAATGTTAGCTTGCATAAGCTTCCACGTTAACGTTACGGCGTACCGGAGTGAGCTTTCCCCCGCTGTAGTCGCGTAACGTTACAGCATTTTAGAGCCGTAACAAAGTCTTGCATCACTTTCGAGTTCTAAAGGCATAGTCGATAAATATATGTAAATATTTCCTTAGCGTGTGGGTGGATCACCCTGTTGTTTATCAGTCCATTTTTATCCATCTGTGGAACATGACAGCTCGCCATGACCACCTCCTGCTTTGCTAGCACTGTATGACTAGAATATTTTGCCCACCAGGCCTGGATCCATAATCTCCCTCTGTTTTAAGCAAAGGCATGTGATCTCCTCGGAATATTAAACATTTTCAATCTATCTTTTCTGCGTTTGGTGCAGTTACTGCGCAACAACTCCCGTGCTTTGGAGCTTGGCTCTGTTAGACATGCCGTGCTTTCTGCCCCCTAGTTGCGCGCTCATCTCTGTGATGACGTTGTATACAGAAACATGTATATACAGGTGAGAGGAAAATTACAAAAAGAGCGCAAATGCTGACGGAGGAGGATAATAAAGGAGAGGAAGGAGGATGGAGAAGAGTGGAGGAACATGGACGAAAACCCCAACGCCATGTTTCATTACATTAATACTGTTGGCCTGTGCTAAATGTTTAAAATGCGAATCGAGGAGAAAAGAAGAAAATGCGTCTGAGGCTGAGGCACAGTCACTGACACTTCCAGATGGTTTGACTAACAAGCAAATGGTGACACACAGCCAGAATGACACAGCCTGTCACTCATACCAATACCTCACAGCACACACATTAAAAAAGTGCGCGGCAACATGCTGTACTCGCTCACACGTGTACAGACGCACGGAAAAACAAAATGAACTGTGATGAACAAATGCTGGAGCTCATGTGATGCAGCTGATGCAAGTTCGTTTTCAATCCAATGACCTGTGGGCTGCCCCCTCTGAAGTCCATTAGTCGACCAAGATTTCTTTAGTCAATTAGTCATTGTTTTATGCTTTTTTCATGCTAAATGACTTCTTTCCAAAAACCTTATGAGCACATCTCTGGTAAACTCAAGATTTAAAGTGGTGCTTAAAACTCAGTTTTACAGATCTGTCGATTAAATCAAGTAATCGAACATTTCCTTGGTCGAGGACAGCCCTACAATAACCACAAGACCATCCAACACAAACCAACGAAAAATAAGGCAACGTGCAAATCTGCAGTGAACAGCTTAGTGACAAGGACAAAATGTTTTTACGTGTTGAAAAACCAAGTCATGCACATGTGACTTACAGTATACCTACATATACGCAGGACTGTGCTGTAGTGATCAAATTCCTGCATCGCGCCCCAAAGCGATATGGGTGTATCCGCTCATCGTTATTTACGGCTGCAAAATTTGGCTCATGAATTCATCTGGGCGGTGTAGCTGTACTTGTTCTGAAACCACAGATGGGAGGTGAAGTGGAGAAAGCTTCAATTATCTGTTCACATTGCATCACTGGAAATATGTCCCAGCAAAGGGTGTAATAACTTCACAGTGGACATCCCGTAACTGTGCATCATTGATGATTTCTTACAGTCAAAAATGTTCTCTTATGGCATGATGTCACCTGACGCGGAGGTCCTGAAACTGTTTTCAGTCGGCTGATTGTATAAATTATTACCAAATGAGCTCATTAAGGACTGTAGAATAAAATTAATTTAATTGTGTGAGTAAAAATACAACATTCACAAACTGATCAGCATTCAATATTAACACCAAGTGTTGACTGAAAACCTCCACATGCGCACAGATTCAGTTTCTACATTCAGACTATAGTTTAAGAGACTGCTGTTGGTCTGGAAGATATACAGGCCTGGTGAGTTTAGAAAGATAATAACCACCTTTGGCAACGGTTCAAATTCATAGAGAGTACGACTATAAACTCCTTGCTCATGCAGTACTCAGTCACGCCTTGCTTGACATAATCAGCACTGTATAATTTATTACTTAAAAGGCAGGCAATGAAGCAGGCGGTGAGCGTGTCCTGCACAGCTATAAATGGACGTCTGACTTAAACTCTCAAGATCATAAAAACAGTTGGAACATGATCTGTAACCATATTTCTCCTAGTTATATGGTTAATCTGACTTCCTTGACTTGAATGGCAGCAACTATTGCTTATTTTCTTTAGGTTATTTTGTCTTTGACATACAGTAATTATATGTTTTGTGTGAATCCAGATTCTCTCTTATCGAAGCAGATTTCATATTGCGCCGTCTACCTAAACAACCGTACAACAGCTGCTTACCTGAGCTGTGCAGGGCTTAAGCTACTAGCAATGAAAGCTGGAATACAATCTTCTCTCGACTCAACATATGGAGCAAAAGTGGATTACAAGAGCAGTAGTACTTTGCACTGACTTACTCTTACTGTTTAGACTTGGAAGCACACACCCTTTGCCCTTTCTCTTTACTAATCATATTGTCCATGTGTTCTCATCAATGAACACAGTGAGTACTGTGTGGTTAAAGTACGCATACAATACTATAATAATTCCTAAAAGCCTGAACGTATCTGCATGCTCCTTATGCCGCATGCCATGGATGCCAGTCTGCAGCAAAATCAAACCTAGGCTGCGTTCCAGATCGCATACTTTTTCTTTTAGTACATACAGCTTGCCCTTACATAGTATGTACTGTTGCATGCAGTATGCATACAATTGGGACATACTACTTCTTCATATCATTGCGCCTTGAACTTTGATCCTCTTACTCATATATCCCCTGTGCACAGGTTTCTAGGTCAGAATAGCTGGAAAAGCATGCTGGCTTGCATACTGCAAAATGCAACTGGATGTACAACATCCCGGTATTTTTAACCGGATAACATACAGATATTAATTTTCTGAAACTGACAGCACCAATATCACAATACTGATGCAAACATGTATGCATTATCTTTAAAAATAAAATGTTGTCAGTTACTGTGGCAGTAATTGTGTCAATGACACACATTGGAAATGCAGCTGTAACAAATTATTGTATTTAATGCCATTAATAGGCAGAATATTTGTGGCATCATTGGGCAAAAATCCATTATAACCTTTCAGCATATTGTATTTCAAGTGTTCTGAGAGATAACTCGATTTCTGCACGTCCTCATGGCTCTGTTTGCAGGCTTTAAAAAAATCTAGCCTGTGACGAGAAACTTTGGCCAATCACAGGTCATTTCAGAGAGAGAGCGTTCCTATTGGCTGTTCATTCAACGGAGGCAGCTGTCAATCACGTGCGAACTCCGATCAAACGGTCAAACTAGGCAGTGCTGATCAAATATGAATCAATATTCTGTTACTGTAATGCCTATTTATTGCCTCAAACGTTTTCAGAAACATCTTGTAGTGTACTGTTTAGCTTTAAAATGAGAAAGTTTGCTCCAGCTGGTGGACGGTGCTTGGCCTTTCCTCAACTGATCTCAACATGGCGGCCAGGGTCACAAACCATCTCATTTTGCAGCTAAACGGTACACTACAAGATGTTTCTGAAAACATTTGAGGCAATAAATAGGCATAACAGTAACAGAATATTGATTAATAATTGATCAGAGCTGCCTGTTTTCAATGGTTGATGGGAGTTTGCGAGTGATTGACAGCTGCTCAGAGACGACAGACTCCTGCTCGGATCTGATTGGTTGTTTTCCTCCGGTCTGTGAAATCTTGCAGATGCTGTTATAGGAGCACCGGAGGACACATGAGGCACATGATTTTTTTCCACAGATTACCTGTCTCATGCACTACTGTCATTATAAAGTGACATTTTCATAAAAATAACTTTTTTTTAATCATATTTGCTAAAAGTTAACGACTTCAGGTTTAAAGTGATGAACACATTAATATAATCCAATAATATAATATACATTATTCTGAAATGACCCATTCTGCATGATGAGTACTTTTACTTTTGGTACTTTAAGTATATTTTGATGCTAATGGTCTGTGAAACCTTGCAGATGCCGTTAGGAGCACTGGAGGACACCGGACCATAGTGACCGTTTTATAAAAATAATTTAATTTAAAATCATATTTGCTCCAATTCTACCTACTGCACCTTTAATAATGTATAAAAATAAAAAAAAATTGGTTTGTAAATCCTATTTTTTACTAAATATCAGTATGAGGACTGTTACAGCAAATAAACTGCAATGCAATCTATTGAAACACTTGCTCTTCATCTGTGTGGATGTGCAGCAGACCAGGCTGAGCTCAGCACATGCAGGAAGAAGAAGAAACGCCCATAGCAACAGCTCCGGATACCCTAGCAACCGGTAACGCTCTATTGTAAAAGGTTACTGGGGAAACAAAGAGATCTACCTGAAACTCACCTGGGGAAACGCCGCCGACAGGCTCGACTGAACGGGAAGAGATGATTTTTCCATGTACTTTCAGCAGTGATGAGTCTTAACTGTGGACGGTGACAACAACAGACAGATGGCGGGAGAGGAGTGGCCCTGCCCGAACAGAGAGGAGACGAGGGAGGCTCTCCTCCGACACGTTACACACAGCACCTTGCGGCTGACGTCATCACGCCGTGCGTCAATAACAACAGTGCCGTGTAAGATCAGATATTCCTTTATTAGTCCCGCAGTGAGGACATTTGCAGTGTACAGCAGCAAAAGGGATAGTGCAAAAAACAAGATGCATCAGCTAACACAGTAAAAAAGAGTTAAACAAAGTGTAACAAAATATGAACCATTTAAATAGAAGGAAGTATAAAAATAGGGGCAGTATATACAGTATTGACAATAAACAGACTATTAACAAAATTGCACAAGTGGAAAATGATATTGCACACTGAGAATGAAATGAAATTCCACCTGAAAATATCAGGTTATTGTCAGTTTTTGGTGTGTAAGTGTAAGTGATCTACTGGGAGCAGTGCTGGTTGTGGTCTACTGGGAGCAGTGCTGGTTGTGGAGTCTGACAGCTGCAGGAAGGAAGGACCTGCAATAGCTCTCCTTCACACACTTTGGGTGGAGCAGCCTGTCGCTGAAGAAGCTCTTCAGTGCTGAGATGGTGTCCTGCATGGGTTGGGAGTTATTCTCCATCATGGATGACAGTTTAGCCATCATCCTCCTCCTCTCTCCCATCACCTCCACTGTGTCGATGGGGCATCCCAGGACAGAGCCGAGATGCTGCTGCCCAAGCAGACCACTCCATAAAAGATGTCTGATGTCACCACAGTGTCATAGAAGGTCTTCAGGAGTTCCCCCTGCACTCCAAAAGACCTCAGTCTCCTGAGCAGGTAGAGTCTGCTCTGGCCTTTCCTGTAGAGTGCAGTTGAGTTATCCAGTCCAGTTTATTGTTCAGGTATGACCCAACAACTTGCATGCAAAATCCTGGTTATGTGATCTCTTAAAATAATAAAATAATAATTTGGATTAAGAGGATCCTCAACTAAACTCCCATTTACAACCCATAATCTCATTTTTTAAAAGCCTGTCGTCTGTCAGTTCTAATGGGACCTGGAGTTAATCTATTCATTTAGCCTGTTTATCTTCTGTCCTCTTTTGTTGTTTTGATTGTGTGCTTACCTACCTTTTTTGTATTACTTCTCTTGATTTGTCTCTTACGTTGGATATTCCTATACTTTTGTGTATTTCGAATGCTGTGCGTTGTTGACCAGGATGAGGGGTAGGAGGTGGGTGGGCTATAGGGGGAAGATGTTGGATGGATGGATGAAGAGTATGCATATTTCATTTGGTAAATTGTACATCCATACAGAAATTACATTGAGTCTCTTAAGCTTATCAATCATAAGAAAATATATACATATAATTAATCTGCTTCATTCATTTAAACCTGCAGTAGGGAGAATATTTTTGGCATCATTGGGCAAAAATACCATAATAACCTTTCAGCATATTGTAATTCAAGTGTTCTGAGAGAAAACTACACTTCTGCTCCTCCTCATGGCTCTGCTTTCAGGCTTTAAAAAATCAAACCCGCGACGGGAGACTTTGGCCAATCACAGGTCGTTTCAGAGAGAGAGAACGTTCCTATTGGCTGTTCATTCAACAGACGCAGATGTCAGTCACTCGCAAACTTCAATCAAACGGTCAAACTAGGCAGCGCTGATCAAATATGAATCAATATTCTGTTACTGTAATGCCTATATCTCTCCTCAAATGTTTTCAGAAACATCTTGTAGTGAACTGTTTAGCTGTAAAATGAGAAAGTTTGGTCCAGCTGGTAGGCGGTGCTTGGTATTTCCTCAACTAATCTCAACATGGCTGCCGGGTCACAAACTTTCACATTTTACAGCTAAACAGTACACTACAAGATGTTTCTGAAAACATTTGAGGTGAGAAATAGGCATTACAGTAACAGAATATTGATTAATATTTGATCAACGCTGCTTAGTGTGACCGTTTGATCAGAGTTTGCGAGTGATTGACAGCTGCTCAGAGACGGCGGACTCCAGCTCGGCTCTGATTGGTTGTTTTCCTCCGGTCTGTGAAATCTTGCAGATGCCATTAGGAGCATCGGAGGACACAGAGGCATATGATTTTTTTCAGATTACCTGTCTCATGCGCCACTGTCAGGATATCGTTTTATTAATTATACCGTTTTATTAAAAATGTATTAAAATAACTTTTTTCAATCTTATTTGCTCCATTTCTACCCACTGCAGCATTAAGCTGATCAATAATAAGAAATACGTACATAAAATTAATGCTTCATTAATTTAAAGGCATTTGAAAGTGAATGCTCTATGCACTTGTAATTCTAATTCCAAGTAATTATATGTTAGTTTAAGTAGTATGTCTTTAAGATCATGATAATAATGGATGTCTTGGTCTGTGTGTGACTCATTACTCAATAGTTTCTATTGGTATCATCCAAACTGACCTGACCTTTATTACCTAGTAAAAACTTGAGCTTAAGCCCAAACCGACCTGACATTTATTACCTAGTAAAAACTTGAGCTTTAGCACTCAGATAAGGTGTGTTAAGATCTTAATAAAGGGCTTTTATGGCTGAGGTAGACGACAGCATTTATAACACCGCCTCTCTGACTGCTAGGTTAAAGCATTTTACTGTAAAATAAAACAATTTTAACAACCCTTGATGATACAAAGGTCAAGTTGGAGAGCAGCCTAACCTCTAATAGCTTTGCATTAGTCTAATGTGGTATGAGGTAAACCACAGAGAAGGAATACAGGATCACACTGATGTGATATTACATTACGAAAGGAAGGTTGTGTAAATGTATATGCAAGCCAGACTCTGGTGAGGTATTTACATTTTAAAGGGTCAGTTTGTAAAAATCTTCTTCACTTGTCTCTGTGGTGTAAAGATACAGATACTGACAGGAGACTCAGGAGCAAATGGCACAAATTTTAAATATTAATAGGACTTGAATCCATACTGGACGACCTCAAGATGCAGCTAAAGGTCAGATCATTTCCAGTAAGTGCACCTTGTGCTGATAATGTATTTGTCAGACTGCTTTTTCCAAGGTCAATATATCTTCAAGCTCACAATCAACAACATCAATCAACTATATTTGAAGTGGCACAGGCGCGTGCAAAGCCCCAGTTGACTCAAGTTTAGACTACGGCTTCCTGAAACTCAGACACAGCTGTTTAGAAATGGTACATAGTTATTTTTAGCAAAGCTAGCAGCAGGGCTCCGGGGATGGCAGCCGGTCAACTAGTCCACCACATTGATCTGGACTAAAATATCTCAACAGCTGCCGGACGGATTGAGATGAAATTTTGTCCAGACATTCATGTCCCCTGATTTTTCCTGTAGCGCCACCAACAGGTCAAAATCAACACATTTTTTATAGGTTTGCTTGGATTGCTATTAAACTGGTACAGACATTCATGTTCCCCTCCGTATGAATTGTTATTACTGATCAACTTTTTCATCTACCAAAACCATCAGGTCAAAATTTGAATTTGTCCAACACTTTGGCTTATGAGCAAATACCTGCAAGACTAATGACATTACGATCAGCCTCAGCTGTGCTTAGCATGCTAACACTCTCAACTAAGACGTGTTAGCATTTAGCTCAGATCACCACTGTGCTTAAAGGAACAGGGTGTAAACATTTTCGGCGATCTATTAGCAGAAATGCGTTAGCTTAGAATGAGTCCTTCATATCTACATAAGGAGCGGGTCCTCTTTATGGAGTCCACCACGTTGCCTCACCATGTTTCTACAGTAGCCCAGAACGGACAAACCACTGGTTCTAAAGAGAGCCTTTTGCGTTTTTACATTACTTGAAGGTCACCATAGTTCTCCGACACGCTTGTGATTTCTTCCTTGCTCCTAAAGTAGTGTTATTATTGGTGCCTTCAAATGAGGCAATATTAACGTTACTGTCGGCGTCTAGAAGCCACAAAGGATAACAATTTAGCAAGCTAGCAAGCGGGTAACTTAATGCAGGAAATGCAAAGGCATAATGACAGAGGAGAAAGTTAGTCAGTTGGGAATATCAACATTTTTCTCAGACATATTATAAAATTATGAAGAAAAACAATATACGACTAAAATTTCAATATATTCACTTATTATGTACCGAAAAACTAACTTCCATGGCCAGCGCCATTTCTGACAACTTCAACAAACATGTCACAACTCGTGAATTCGAAACTTTCAGAAACTTCACACTTACGAGGTCGTGAATACCACAAAAGAGGGGCGTTCATAAAGGACTCTTCTCGCATGAACACGGTAAACACGACCCCATTTGAAGGCAGCATATGGTAAGGATGGCCTCAGAGCCATGGTTTTGCACTCGGCGGCTCCCGTTACCACAGTCTCGGAAAGGGAGGAGTGAGCCAAGTCGACTCGGTTGGTTGCAATCTGCAACCACACCACGAGATGCCACCAAACCCTACACACTGTACCTTTAAGTACAGTCTCATAGAGCTGCTAGCTTGGCTCTTAGTCTTGTTTTATTATGGTTGCTGGATGAAATGTTCATATTGGTTATGGATTTGGCTTTGAATGGGGTTTAGAAAATTGATACACTTCAAACGACTAATGGAAATTTAATCTCCATTGTGTTTAAGATGTTAACATGAGGTGTGCCTATAGTCAACGTGTATGTATTACACACAAAATCAACCTTCTCACAGCTCTCAATGTCACTAAATAAATCCCTCATGCTGTCCACACAGTTCTGCAGCAGGAGGTATTTATTTGTAGATATCCCATTCCTATCATACTGTAAACGCAGCCTGACACATCCACTCCACCCATGCAGTGTGTCCCGTTGCAGCTTTTGGGTGGAAAAGATCATTCCTCCTGGACAGATAAATTCTCTCTGGCATCCTGTTTTTGTTTTCATTTTCCTCTCAGGTTTCTTGCAGACGGTCCAGTTCATTCCAGGGTTGTGTGGATGTGTGTGTGGGCGAGAGAGAGAGAGAATGTGAGGAGGAAACACACACACAGACAGAAAGAAACAGAATAAACAAAAGACAGGGAGACACAGCGATAGAGAGCACAGAGGGCCTGTAAAGCAGCCCACTCTCTTCCTGCCATTGTTTCATCTCAGGGACCCACATGAGGCTCGGTTAGGCTACGCCTCCTGGACATCAGCTTGCTCCCCCTCCTACTGTTGGCCCACTCCTCCTCCTCCTCTGCGTTTCCATGGAGACAGAGAATATGCCTGCAGATGATTGCATCCCCTGCTGAAAGGCATTCATGGAGGCAGTAATACAGAACGACCTGGAAGTCTGACTGTTGAAAGAGCAGCAACATGGAGACAATTCATGTGTGGTGTCAGCTAAGAAATGTTATTGAAATGCTTTTTTTCCCGCCTCATTACTTCGTGTTTGCAACAATCTGTGTGTTTCAATACCCATACTACCATACTATTTAGTAATCCAGTAAAGATTTAGTATGTCCTAATACATAGTATGGCTGGACCTGATTTGACTCTTATCGGGCCATTAAAGGGACTATTTGTAACTTTCAGAAATGCTTCTTAACAGCGACACCTGTGGCCGTGAAATCAACGAAAGTCAGCGTCGGGCTCGCGCTTGCTCGCTCTAAATATACCTGAACGAGCATCGCTCAAAACAGTGAGGCGACACACGTCAGCTAAAAGCACAATATCACTCCATATTTCAGCTGCTTGGCAGTAATGTTAGCTGACCAGACGAAGGTCTCTCCATGAACATGATTTAGATCTGATCCTAGTGTTGGCTTTTCCTGCCTCA
>CAKALG010036236.1:0-10129 GCA_916700815.1 Helicolenus hilgendorfi | reverse complement strand
GGTGTCCGCCATGATCTCCTTCCCACGGAACCGGGACGAGTTCGTCAAGTTGGAGTTTGTCTCGCTGGCGCTTCAGGTGCCAGTAGTCAGCGTTGTGCAGAGGGAGTTTACGCGCCACAGTGAGGTAAAAACAACAAAAAAAGTTATTCCACATAAATTACATGTGAGCTGTTGATTACTGCACTTTTGCATACAGCTGTTGCAGATGTTATATACAGAAAAATACTGTGACAAGTCAGTCAAATCCAACAACATATGTACAGAAAGCAGTTACACATAACTAGATAGTTTTGCGCCACAGTGAGGTAAAAACAACAAAAAAAGTTATTCTACATAAATTACATGTGAGCTGTTGATTACTGCACTTTTGCATACAGCTGTTGCAGATGTTATATACAGAAAAATACTGTGACAAGTCAGTCAAATCCAACAACATATGGACAGAAAGCAGTTACACATAACTAGATTATAACTAACCATATTATTAGACAGAGGCTGGAGGGGGGAATACTTCCTCCTTGGTCTTTTTCCCTTACTGGTTTCAGATGAAGGACAGAACACATTCTTTTGTCTTCCTTTTCTTGTCCAGTATTCATTTCACCACTCTTGGTTAAGTGAGCGAAATGAAGCTAAATTGCTTACAGAATTTGTGACACAAGCTGATGTTCTTGCATCAAATTGGGGGGAGCTGCAGCTGCTACAAACTGAGACCAAAATTAAAGGGGCATAGAGGGAGCACACGCAGGCCCTGTCCATGGTGCTGAAATCTACCAATAATAATAATAAGAAAAAAGGACAGGGTGTCTCTTTGCAGAATTGGAGAAGAGTGCATTCTCTCTTCTATTATAAACAAGGTTTTCAGTACAAAAAAATGATTGAAGGCTATATGTGCACCCAGCAGCACATGCCCTGAGGTAAATATGCACAAACAAACACTTTGCTGGGATTCAGCATTCCACAAGCAGAGGTTCACCGCTGTGGAGAGAGAGAGAAAGAGAGAGCACAACAGTATAGGAAAAGAAAGTTAGTTGGAATTGCAACTCCAACCTCAAGCTGTGTTGACATCTACAGTATTGTAAACGCCTTTTCCTTACAACACATAAATGATGAACTGCCCTTTCTCAATCAGAAACACATATCATAATCATACATTATGTCGAGATGTGAATCCCATACTTGCGGGAAGCTGCTGCAACAAGCACCAAGTCTAAAGTCAAATCTCTGACTAGATTCTGGCCTTTAGTGGTATGTCTTCACAAGAAAAGCCCATGTTTGCTGAGCCAACCCATAAGCGAAAGCAAGTTGGATAACCCTTTTGGCATTTGGCCTAGTCCAGTGAATGCACACTGAGTAGCGCACAAGTCAACTGTAGAGAAAATGTTGAAAGCATTTCACTGCTTTTACAATGAAATCAACATTGTTCTTCCTTACCCATTCTCTTGGGCTATACTACAGTATATGTACAGTTCTTTTTTAACTAAACAATACACAATTGGCAGGAAAACATCATCATAGGAACTTAATCAGTAGGTATAATATAGTCTGACTCTGCAGTGGTATTATCATGTTTTAAATGGCAATTACTCTCAGATTTGGTTTTAATCAAGAGCTATCCTTATGTAAAGGCAACATTTTGACACATGGTGACATGTCATGTTCTATTCAAATTAACTCTCTTGATATGTCACGTGCCTCTCTGTATCTTATCTTAGTTTAATTGCTGTTGTATAATCTCTCATCCACCCCCAAAACATCAAACGTCAATCTGAAAAAAAAAGTGTTAGATTGACAGCCTTTTATCTTTAAAAAAAAGGGCTTTAATCTTTAAAATCGTTTGGAACACAAGCTGTGGAACTTTGGGAATGTGACGTGTTTGAAGGCGACGATATCCACATAACACACAAAGTAGGTTGTTGTCAGTGCCCTCCAAAAGTATAGCTGTTCCAAAATGATCTAACACTAGCTGAATGTGATAACATTGATGACATTCAGCCACGAGATGTTGCATTCTCCCTTCCTCGTTCCATTGCATTCACTTCACAACAAGTTGTTACCACGCACTCACCGTCAATCTCAGCCATTTATCCGTTTGTTCCACACTAACTGATGACCCAGAGATACCACGTGATACCAACGTCATTTCACTACTGCCTCACAAGCCTTGTTAGAAGCGGGAACCAAAGGTAAGATATTCCACAGAGAGGTTTCCCCGATAGCTCAGTTGGTAGAGCAGTAGCCCATATAACAAGGCTGAATCCTAACCACGGCGGTCCGGGTTCAAATCCGACCTGCGGCCACTTCCGCCTATCACTCCCTCTCTCTTCCCCTTTCTAAACGCCCACTGTCCTATCAATATAGGCTTGAAAATGCCAAAAATAAAAAAAAGATATTCCACAGAGATAAACAAAGCATTCATTTTGGACCCGCCAACATTTTCAGGAAAAGCCATACTTATATTTGGCACCTTTCTAAAAGCTCTGTAGAAAAATAAAAAAAAATGTTAACAATAGGACCGTTAAGCAACTGCAACTACTTGGTTTAGGTGAGGGAAAGATTACATTCATGTTTGATGAAAATCAACCATGATGGTCGGTAGAAGTCAGGAAGTGAGCTTTGTGAATCTCACGGACTGAAATTCATGAAACTCTTGTGCCAAATACTCTAATTGACGATTGTCTGTAGAGTCTGCAGCTGGAATGCGAGAGAGAGAAAATTAGTTAAGTGTAAACACTCTAAATTAATCACTGGGACGGTTCATCAATAACCATTCTCTGGAAAAGACACCTGCTGAGTATGTGTGTGTGTGTGTGTGTGTGAGTGTGTGTGTCTGTGAGTGTGTGTATTTGTTTGTGTGTACAGTTAGAAATGTCTCATAAGTACAACTAGACACTCACAACCACAAAATGATTAAATGTAACTATACACTGTAAACCTCTTTAATTGGGTGGCTCTAACAGGGCGGTTATTGCATATCAATGAGTAGCAGTTAGAGTATGTGTGTGTGTGCGTGTGTTTGACTTTCCACGCACAACCTTCCTGGGAGGGGCAAAGAGCTTCATTGTTTATTTATTTTCTTCATACACACACACACACACACACGCACACACACTCACACAAACACACTCAAACCATTAGTTAGACTGAAGGGTTCTGGGACCCTTGCCACCTACTGAGCTATAGTAACGTGTGTGTGTGTGTGTGTGTGTGTGTGTGTCTGTGTGTGTGTCTGTGTGTGTGTGTTTGTTTGTGTGCGTGCGTTCCAATTTCCTGCCCTGTGCACAAGGAAGCATTAGGCCGTAAGCAGTCGGAAGGTGTTTAAAGTCCAAACTGGTTCTTGGAAGTGAAATAACAGGTAAAGATATATAGCAGTCAAACCAATAGACAAAGATCGATACATTGATGGATGTACAGATGGTTAGTTGAATGGATTGGGTGGAAAAATGTACTTGGCAATAGACAGGCAAACAAACAGACTGTGCAGAACTCGTGTGTGACTTTTGGAGAGATGGCTTAACTCCCCTCTGACCCAATCTAGTTTTGCTGGAAAATCCCAACTGAAGGCTGACAGCAAATTCTACAAAACAGAATTTTCAAATTGTGAAAACTTTTTTGAATGTCTTGAGAGGATGTCATTAGTGTTTATTCGGTGACCTTGTCTGACCTTGATGTGTTTTCCTCTAAAACTATAGGTTGAACAAAGTTCACTATTCAGAAATAATATAATGTACCGATGAGCAACCTCTGACTCTGTATCCTGCCCACATTATGTTACGTAAGTGTCGAAATGATGAGGCTGCATTAGAATGTGGAGCTTATGGACCAAAATATAAAGCGACCTCAGGGTAAAGGGACTAGTTGGGTTGGGAGTAGGTGGTGAGAGGCTTCAGAAGTAGCAAAAGGTTGAGGATTTAGCATATAAAAGGGACTGAGAGACTCCCGGGGAAAGGAGACTCCCTGGGAAAGACCAGTTGTCTCCGATAGGAGGACTGAGTTTTAAAGTGGAAAACTATCTGGCACTAGAGCTTGAGTTAAATTTAGATACAGCATCTTCACCCACAACTTGAAGCATTTATATATGCAAATATCGGTTGCTACTTAATCCAATTATGTACAAATGTATGCTTTCGTTTTGCATCAAAATGAAATTGTGTTGCAGATATTCCCATTATGTCGAAGGGCATATGTAAAGTTCTATATGTGGAATGTGTGCAAAGTAAAGTACAGATGTTTATGAGGTATACCACATGCTGCCTGTTCATTAGATACATCTGTACAATCTAATATGATGTATAAAAGCCGTGCAATAAATCCCACTTTTACTAAACTTATCATGTTAAGCTTTTGCAGACAGCAGACAGGTGTTCAATTTTTAGGGCTGTGGTTAGTGGTGCTCTACTGGACTGCATTAGTTTTTATCAGCTGCAACCAGCAGCTCTATAGTTCACTCGGTCGTTCGTTCGGACGGTCCACTAAAATGCCCCCACCCTTTGGCGGTCACACTTTTCGCTCTTGGAGGCTGGAATCTGGCATGGAGGTCAAGTGTGCGGGAGTACGTGTGTGTGTTTGTGTTCGTGCCAATTGGCAAAAACTCATGAACCATTTGTCGTAGACTCGTGGGAGGCATCATAGCATTGCCCAGCACCTTAACGTTAGCCCCGCCACGTTCATAACTCATAAACCATTTGTCCTAGACTCATGTACTATTTGAATGAATGCAGCTGAAGTGCAGCCTTCCTGTCCTCTGTGACAGAGGAGTAAGGGCGAACACTGGAGCACATGCACATAGAAACACACAACCCTTTTTCATCAATGTAATGCGGACACTTTTGTACCTGACAGAGCTAAACCGGGACTTGTGCCTCGGTATCAGACGCTGAGGGACGTGATAAAGTGGTGGTATTTGAACCCAACGGGCTGCACACCCTAAGTGCTGTTATTGGCAGGAGGTTACACCCCCACGTGGGGCCCAAACGCTCTTTTCTGACGCCCAGAAGAGTCCCGAACACAACAAAATAAGAAGAAAAGAGAAAATACAGGCAGCGGGCAGGGTCTCTGCAGATACAGACACTGCCGCACACTAATCGTTGGTCAAAAGTGATGATTGAGAGGGATTATTCCTGCATATTATACCTTTTAAGCCATGCCCCCTTTCATAACTCACGAACAGTTTCTCGTAGAAACTTGTGAGAGGCTACATTGGTCTCAGCAGAGTTCCTTTTTTGTTTTGCCATAGATGTCAAGTGTTTGTGAGGTTGCGTGTGTGAACGCATGCACATACGGATGTGTGTGAGTACATGGTTGAAGCTATTGTCAATTTGCGCTTGTTACAAGTGTACCTACAAAACTACATTAGTGTAATTAATGGTGTATAAAATGTTGCAGTCTGAACATGTTTTTAGCAGGACAGAGTCGATAAAGTGTAACTACTTCATTGGCTTTGGAACAACTTCATCACAGTTACTAACGCTGTCTCACAATTGGGTCATATTGAGCGCCATTAAGCAGAATTTGTCAATGTCAACTATAGAAATTAGCACTTTCCTTCTACTCAGCATGCAGCACCTTTACAAGACCCACCTTTGTAGTTCTTTCAATAACGAATTAAGTAAAGTCCTGTTCCATGACCATTTCGTCTAACCTCTGTGTCGGGTGTGTGTGGGTGAGTAGGTGTGTTAGCTTTCACGTGCTTCACATATCCAACAGTGAGTTTAGCCTAAGGGGCAGCGGGCTCTGTGATGGAAGGGTGGTAGTAGTCACTCAGAGATGGTTTTTGTAATGCATATTCTAACTGTGAAATACAACACACTTGTGTTCTTTTCAATTAGATGCTGGTAAATTAATTTGCAGATCACGCTGATTAGGATATTGGGGGTAATTATGTCTTCAGAATCTATCCAGGGATAGCAGATGAATGATTTGCTTTGCTGACAAAGGCGGAGAGTTAGTGGAGTTTCTCATTGTCCCTTCATAAATAACGCTGGCAGTGACATAATGAGGCCAGTAGGATGAATGTGTGAGAGCTATGGGTAGGTCTACATGGTGTTAGGGGTTGGGGTTAAGGAACAATAGTGAAACCCTTAAGATTTGAACAGTTTGCAACATTTGCAAGATATATTGTTTTTTTTTTGTTTTTGCTAAATCAAGTTTTTTGTAAATTATTCAAAGGACGACACAGTGTTCTATATGTTAACTTCTGCAATCTCGTAAAAACAAAATACCAGAAACCCACTTAAATCAGTTTTCACACTTCCCCCCAAAATTTATCATCTAATCAAGGAAAGATCGATACCAAGTAGTTTATTTGATTTGTCCACTGGGGCTCATGATTCTGCCAGTCCCTGCAGTTTTACCATAAAGCAAGGCATGCAAGTTTCTTCACGTTAAAAAAAAAAAAAAAAACTCACACCAAATGTATTTGGGCCGCGGAAGTCAAAGATTTGTGAAGAGAGAAGAGTGATGAAAGAGAGCAGAGTGACAACAAAGCTGGGATTTCCCAGTTTGTCGAAAGCAGCAGATCTCTGTATTTATGAAAGAGAGCCGTCAGCCGCATTCCCTGGCAAATTTCTGCCTGTTTATTTACACGAGGAACAAAGAGGGGGTTACAGATTTTATGGTGATCACAGTGAAGAAGTGCCGCAGCTGAGAATAAATCCCCCAATCCTCCTGGGGGATGAGAGGAGGTGAGAGTCTGATGCCCGGTGGACAGCATTACCATTTGTTTCCCTGAAACAGGACTTCTGAAACTGAACTAAAACACATAGTGTTGCGTCTGTTGGTGCTTTTGTCGCAGAAACAATCCATCCGTGAATAGGCTACACAATAAGCATATGAATAAGAATTATCTTATTTGCATGCCCATTGGGTAGAGTGATTAATGGGATAAAGGAAATTAACCAATAGATTAATCTAATCGACTTTTAGTGCAGAGCTTGTGGAAAAGTTGTAAAGTCAATTAAACAGAGATGCTGAGGGCCTTTTAAGTGTGTGTAGTTCTGTTTGTGTGTGTGTGTGTGTGTGTGTGTGTGTGTGTGTGCGTGCGTGCGTGCGTGTGTGTGTGAGTGCATGACAGATTGATTGCCTGGGTGACTGGTATGTAGGGTACAGTATGCCAAGTTACACCGGAGCAGATCTATCTGGCAGCTCAGTATTACAGAGATGACCGTGTCAACTGTGAAACGTATCAGCTCTGATCTTCTGGCTTACTGTCATCCTGTAGGTGCAATGCACTGTGTGTGGAGTAGGTTACTGCTCCGATCATATTGGCACTGAAGAAGTCAGTGGACCCAGTCGATGGGTCGGCCAATTACCTACAAATCGTACACATTTTGTATTACTGTCAAACATTTATTGTAGCATACAACCAATTTTTTTTAAGATTAATGTCCAACCTTGTAGAAAGTGAGGGTGAGGTATAATAATGAGCGCTTGACTTTGTTTAGTCACTTTTATTTAAATATTATTTTCTGTTTTTGGAATTCTTATTTTCAGTTTTCAGTTGCAGTTTGGTTAGGCTTAGGCACTAAAACTACGTGCTGAGGTTTAGGGAAAATATACATACATGTACATTTACTTATACAGTATCGATGTGTGCCCAGGTCAGGTGCAAAGTTGTTAGCTACGGACACCTGGTTGCTTGTCTCTGCCACGCTACAGTATATATTAGGGATTTGATGGTGAGGAAATTGTCCCACCGGTTAATAAACTTGTGATATCACTGGTATTACCAATTACACCGGACATTTTAGAAAAGACAACGGTCAGCATGTGCAGAACGCTTACTTCTTTACCGTCGGGTGGCGATGTGTCTGGTCCAGCTTTCGCTGCGGGGCCTTAGGTTTAACACGGGACTGTCACCCAGAAAGCATTGTTTGTGTCCTATGTGAAACCAAGACAATATTGGCTTATTTTGATTTACTTTTGTTACTTAACTAACATACGCCACGTGCGTAAGTTATGTAACAAACTTATTTTACTTAACAAACATACTTATTTTAACCCAAACCCCAATCTTTTCCTAAATCCAGTCAAGTAGTATTGTTACCTAAACCTAACTAGTTCAAACATACTCATTTTAGCCCAGACAGTGATCCTTTCTTAAGTCTAACAGAGTATCTCTGTTGCCCAAACAACAGATTCTGCAATGCTCATTCGTGTTGCTGAATATTCGTAGGAGAACGCACGGAAAATTAATAATAACTTTACGGAAGTTTGTCACTGAAAACGGCCTGCTAGCATCTGGAGACGATGCTGATGAGAGCGGAGATAGTGAACCAAAACAGTAAAGTTGTGGGTGAAAAAAAATATTTGAAAGTTGGGTAATAATTTGATTTGCTTATCATTTGTCTCCTGGGTTGATCCTCTGATAACATACAGTAGTTACTGTAGACTTGTGAAATCGGTCCTTGCTTTCAACCTTACACAAAGATAACATCATCTCTGACCTAAAACAAATAAAGGCGATGGACTTTTCACTGTCGATTAGCTATCGCAAGCTAATTTATAGGCTCTAAAAAGGTACTATAGTGTTTGGAAAATGGTCAGCAACAATATAGAGAATAAAGAACTTGTCACTGATGGGCTGATTCATGTAATTGTAAGAACTGCATGGTCCTTTAACAGGATATAGTCTATTGTTGTTCTCTTCTGAAGGTGGTAAAGGCCAAGTTAAGACATCACTGACAGAAAGACCCAACATACAAGGCAAGCAAGCACTCAGCCTCTTATTTTATAATACACACTATAGTGTAATAGTAATGTTGGGATTCTGTTTATTTCAGAATCCCAATATTATACCATATGTATATCTTTGGTGAATATACTGCAGAGATTTATGTTGGATATAAAACAGAGCATATCAAGCTTCTCATTTTAGTATCTTTGTGGAGCATTTAGCCATTCGGTGGATGGTTTTCATCACAGCACCTGACTCCACGATGGGACCACACTTTTATCACTCCTGGTCCAGGTGGAAATCACACACACCACTGCCGTTCTCATTGATCTGTCTAGGCCTCATCAATCAACTGATGAATTCATGAATCGCAAAGCGGAGGTGCGAATTGAATTACGTGGAATTGACCAAGCACAGTATATGAAAGGCCCAGTTGAGTTTCTCCGGGTTTTAGGTGTTGATTAAATCACAAATATAATACACGCAAAAAATAGATGTAGCGTGTTCCTCATGATGTGAATAATGATATTCATGGGAGCAGGTAAGTGGAGGCTGAAATCCATTATATCCAGCAGACTGTGTTTGTTCTCAAGGAACCAAATTGAATTCTAGGGTAGAAAGTAATTCTGCTGTTGGATTTATAACCTTTTCTGTCTTTCTTTCTTTCCTTTTTCTCTGCTCTACTACATCTGTTTCTCCTTCCTGGTGCCCCATCTTCCTATTCTCACTCCTCTCTAACCTTCCCCCCTCTCCCTTAATGTTGCACCTAACCTCTTCCTCCACCATCCCTCCATTGTCCTTATTTTGCCTTTTCTCCATCTCATTTTGCCATTTCTCGCAATCCTTTCATTCCAAAAACCATCCTCTAATGTTTTTCTCCTATCTCTCTGCCCTCTATGAAATCCAACTGACCCTCACCGACCTCTTGTCCTCCCCATCACTACTTGTTTATCACTCCGGTCACCCTTACATTTCCAATCCCTCTATTTCCTCCTGTTTATTTAACTGTCCCTCATCTCTATCCCGATCCCATATGCCTCAATCTCTTCCATGATTTTTACGATCTCTTAAATCTTTCTCACCCCTCTCCCTAATTCCTTTCTTCTCCCTCCCCCAAATCACTTGCCCATTCACCCGTTCCCTTTTTACAATCTCCTTGCAGAATCCTCTCCATTTCCAACTGGCGATGCGGACCGTGGAGGCCCCGCCATCCCATCTCCTCTCTAACCTGCTGATGATGAATGGCTGGTTGGACTTCAGTATTCTGCTCTGTCAGGAATGGGACATTAGCGACTTCCTCCTCCTCATTAAGAACAATACCCGCTTCCACCTGGGCACTCTTGTCAATCTGACAACCACCGCCTCAACCTTGTCGCCATCTTCATCTTCATCATCACACTCAGGAGCGGCATCAGGCGTCGCAACAGGAGCGGAGTTTTCGTCATCATCATCATCATC
>CAKALG010036224.1:0-10253 GCA_916700815.1 Helicolenus hilgendorfi | reverse complement strand
TCAGGTCCCTCAGGGCCAGGCTCACCTGGAGCTCCAGGCTCACCTGCCACTGACACCACTGTGAAGAGTGAAACAGAGTCCATCATCAGTACCACCAAAAACAAGAACTAAAAGTACTCAAATGAAAAGAACTACTTGGAGTTACAGCTTGAACCAAATACATTAAGAGTACATCTTTTTTTTTGTGTGATTGTGATGGAAATGTGTTGGCCTACCTATAGTCTGTGCATATTTATACACTGATATCTTAGAATACAGTGTCTGGTATAACTAGTACCTCTAATTATATCCCATTCATGTGACAAAGAGTACAAGAACATGGATGTACTGGCCAGCTCTCAGGTCTGAGTGAGTGTGAGTATGAATGAGCTTTGGTAGTATCTTGTTGACATGGTTGTTCAACAATCAAATGTGAGATGAATAACACATTTGAAGAAAAATGCTCTAATGAACATTGCTCTCATTCATTGCTGTTGTGTATTTCATCATAAAGTCAAAAAATGATGAATGCATTATAAAATAATTTTGTCCAAATTCAATGATATTTGATTCCTGGAGGCGGGGCAAGTTTTATTCCCAGGAACAGCTGATTCACTGGTGCAGTTTTATAAAATCCTCCTTCAAATGTTAAACTTGCAAATCCTTCAAAATAAATGTAGAAATTTGTCTTTTGGAATTTTTTAAGAATTTGTTATAAATATGATGTTTAACAGCTATTTTTCATACTGTGCAGGTCAAGGAGTTTTAAGAGACTTGTTTGTCAAACAGTAGGTTTAAATGAGAAGGAGTATTTTTTTTTTTTTTTATGTGTTGCCTTAATGTGGTCACATGTGTTTGAGTATAAAAGGCCCACTCCTTGGCTAACTGTAGCTGAGTTTGGATGAAGCCAAACAGATGTTTCTACTTCTGTGTGAAGCAGGCACACCCAGACAAACCACACTGCTGGGTGACTGGACTGTAATTGTCAGTGTCAAACTAAAAATAATTCACTAACAGCTGCTTTCTAAAATAAAAATAGTATGCTGATTCACACAAAAGCAACATTTCATATTTTATATTGCATTTTAGCCAACACACAAGACCATGCCATAATTAAAAAAATTTAAGTGCAGTAAATCTCTGAATATACAAGAAATATAGATCATTTTCTTGTTTTGCTTGGGGAATATTTACAAAAAGCAAAGTTAAATTATGTTTGAAATGAGCTGAAATGTGCATTGACTAGCATGAGTGTCTGAGAGCAAATGAACAGCAAACATTTACAGCTAAAATAACTAAAATGAGAAACATACATGACAAATCTAACACACTAAATGTACTGAAAACAACAGTACTCTTACAACATTATACTCTGGAAAACATGAGTGATTCCGCTGAATTGCTGATCATGCAATGAACATTTTGTACCAGATAGTTAAAAAAAGTCTCAAAAAAGTATTTAAATTGTGTCTATCGTGTTGATCATCATGATAACAAAATGCCCCAAAAGTCCCAAAATCATTTAATTTAAAATATGTTGCTAATGGCTGAATAAAGAACAAATAAAGTAAGCTACAAAAAAATGTGAAAAACACACTTCAGTTAGGTGCGTGTAAACTGCAAAGCTCTGCACTGAGTAAATAAGCCCTGTTTCTCAATTCCCAGATCTAGACCATGTGATTGGAGAAGCAGGCACACTGTTTCAGCCAATCAGAGCTCGAGGCAGTTCCAGAGCAAGGTCTTGTTCAGTTTTCAAAGTAAAGTGCAGCTGGCTGTGGCCAGCATCTGTCTGGCTGCTTATGTTGCTTTGATTTGCCACAACAAAGATGCTAATTCACTAGCCGAAGAATCAAAGGTAAGGCGAGACTGTCACGAAATGTTGCTTGAGTAAAGATCTTCTTTAGAGAAGAAAATCTAACTTTAGAGGGAAATTTTGAGAGGAGAAACTAGACAAAAACAGTGGAAATGCTAGAATGTACAATTGTCAAAAACAGATGTATAGAGAGGCTGTGTTTTCTTACCGTGGCTCTTCACAGAGTAAGGCTGGTACTGAGGGGCGGCCTTGGTCATCACCTTCTTCACCACATACCGGTCCCCATGGGCAGCTGTCAAGGCCACCACGAGGAGGAAGATGCTTGCTACTCGTACGTCCATGATGCAAAGTAAAATCTGCAAGGGGAAAAGAGGAGACGGTCAGCACAACCACTCTCAAGGTACAAAGTGTCAGCAAGCTTTCTATTCTTGAGTTATTTTACGGAGCTTAAAACTTTCTCAGCTAAGTGTACAGGCTGAACATCTTTACAGAAACTCAATTGACAACAAATAATATAGGATAAGTTAGAGTGTCAATTTCAATTTTTGATTCAGCCAGAGCATCCTTCAGGACTCTGAATATCTGTCAGGATGCTCCAAGACAGCCAAAATTTGCCTCCCTTCCTCAGCCTGCCATAGAAACAGACTCAAGGCCTAGACAAAGCCTAGATATTGACTACACTCCCCCAGAGAGAGAGAGCTGTTTAGAGAGGAAGAGGAAACACACATACCTGCGTCCAAAGGGGGTAAAAACAATGTCTTCAGCACCAAGGAGCTCCTGGTACTGCTGTATATCCTTAGGGTAGGAGCACAACTGAGGATATGCTGCTTTCCAGTACAATGATGTGGGTATTTATACCATATCTACCCCTCGCATCATTAAAAAAAAAAAAAAAAGCCCCCATCATGCAAGTACCTCCCTCCTCAGAGCTAGGCTGTAATTAGCAGACAGATCTGCCCAAAGCGGGCATGTCACATCAGGGTGCCTCCATGTCTTGAATATCCAGACACATGATTATTACTTATTTCAGTCTTCTTCTGAACTGGAAAATAATCATGTACAAAGCAAGAATAAACAAAAACATAAACAAAGACCACAAACAAGCTCTAAAGGAGGAATAAAAATAACTCATAACACCTTTACATTGTCATTTTTTTCTAGCAACAATTTACTGTTTTATGATCACGACATGTTTTGTATTTTTGAATGCTTATAAGATCTCCTATTTAAATATGACAACGTCTGAAAATAGACAAAACATCTATAAAAAACAACACCAGATTTGCAGTGGCACCTGTGTTGCTTCACAAAGCTTGCATTGAGGATGTACAGAATACCAGCCACATCTGCAAATTTACATCTTGTCCAGCCGGCTGGATAGTCTGGGCACCTCCACGCTTGCCATGATAAGGTAAACAAGGGAAATGGTGGGGAAAGGTTGTCTAGAGTGCCATGATGGGTACTGGAGATTTTAGTTGCCTTAGATTGAAAGCAACTAATTATGTTTATTCCTGATGCATCATTTAAGGGATTCACAAATTTACTTTTTCATATATTTAGCTTTATACATTTCCTGGGTATTATTTGGTCAGCTTGTCATTGTGGCTAATAGAGGACAAAGTCGCCTTGATTTCAATCTCTATTTCGGGATGAACACTTTTTCTTAAGTTGTGTATTTTTGTAAGTGTGTCACACTCAAAACAGCTAATAAAACTATATAAGGAGCCACTGGAAAAGACATTTGGGCTTGTTTTCTATGCAGTCTTGTGAATGCAACCCAGTGTGCAACAGCCCTCATTTGCAGTACGGATGTTTGGACACCAGAGGGTGGGTTTTACTGTTGTACAGCAGCTCTCCATGGAGTGAAGTGGTGGTGGTGGTGCTGCTGCTGTTGCAGCAGCAGGGAAGGGGCCATGCCGCTGTGGTCAATTGTTATTTTTGGTCCCCTCAGTGCATATACATCATCAGAGGTTTCAGGCTGATTCCTACAATTACAGCTAGTTTCTGTCATGATGTTGTATTTCCTCAATCAGCGCCATCCTCAAGTATTACCCTCCCTCACCCTCCACCTGGCCTTGCTTACTTTGAGATCCTCCAACTGTAATTTCTCAATTTAAGCCTGGCCACATAGGAAATGCATACACCCAAATAATCACATGTTCTCAAAACACACAAGTAGCCATAAACGATATGTAGGGTACTCTATATCCCATCCCAGAACATAGGACCATTTATGGCACATGCTCTTCCTGTGTTCTCATAATGTACATATTGCTGACAACATGTGTACATTTGCAGAAATGATGATGATGCATTGCCTGATTGAGGCCTTCACCAAGTTTCTATTTGAGGAGTCTATACAACATGTGACAGGCGTCTTTCACTGGGGGTATAATCAAATATTTTAACACGTGGAGCTTATTTGAACCCTTTTTTTCCCTGTAAATTAGACCAAACTATCTGCAATTTTCTAAAGTGCTACCTTCGCTGGCTTATGGCACTTAATCATGTTTGGCAAGTATTGTTTAAGTTTTCCCTTCCTGTCAAATAAAATATATTGCAATTTGTGATCTTCATTTCCAAATGTTTGAAATACTGTTCATAACCGAGAGAGGAGCGACGGCTCACAGCAGAGGTGCAGACTGACTACCTGAGGCTGTGTGATGATAGAGGAATGTCAAATTACATGTACACCAGACACATGCAACTCAAGCAAAAAGCAGCATCACTTTCGTGACAATATCATAAAAACAAGTCATATTTTTCATTTTGATTGCACATGTTGCTTCACCAGCTGAGAAAAATCATGTTCATCCTTTTGATATCTTTTAGTTATACTATATTATTTAGGATCTCTTTATGCCTCTGCCCAGCTATGCCAGTTGTAGTCAAATTTAGATGAAATGACAGAGCAAGAGAGGGTGGAGTTAGGATTTCATATGTTTATAGGTTCAGATAATTTCAGTTTATTTATGTTTTTCAAACATGGCTAAACCACTGCAGAAGAGGTTCTCCGTTTTTAGTCAGACAAGAGACAATGATTCATCTCTTCATGCATGACAATGTAACAACAGCATGTGTCTGCATGTGAGCCTTCGAAGAGGCAGACAGCATGCTGAGCTTTGGAACCCGAGTATACTGTGGCTCGAGGAAGACTTGAATTAACAGTGTAATTTAGATGTTGTTTATAACCTTACAGCATCTTTTTTATTTTCTTAACACGCAACTGCACTCATTTGCGAAAGACTCTGTGTCCTTGTGCTTATAGTGGCGAAATTGAAGGCTGTGAAAGAGCATGGCAGAGCCCTCTCTCTCTGCTCAGCTCATTACAGCACCGCAGCAGCTTGATGTGGTCGGCAGGCTTCATTGTAA
This sequence comes from Helicolenus hilgendorfi, assembly GCA_916700815.1. Taxonomy (NCBI): domain Eukaryota; kingdom Metazoa; phylum Chordata; class Actinopteri; order Perciformes; family Sebastidae; genus Helicolenus; species Helicolenus hilgendorfi. The sequence continues at coordinate 5,089 of CAKALG010036224.1, read as the reverse complement.
TAACCATTAGGAATTAGGTTAACAGCCTTCGAGCTGAAGGCGGTGACGTCGCTTTGTCCTGATATTGTGGAGAGACCCTCACTGTAAAATACACTTTCAATTTCATGTCACTTCATAGACTTGATATATGACCTAAAATGCTTTTACTGCATTTCGAAGAATAACAAAATGGTTAATTATGAACATGACACGCCCAAAGTCATTGAGGGCACATTGAAGCTGCACAGCCTCTTGTTTTAGGATCACATTGATTTCAGATTTTGTTGTGTGTGCTTTTTTTGTGGTGGTTGAAAATAACTAATTAGTGAAGTAAGTACAGTATTGAGTTTTTGAGTGTTTATGCTTCTATTCCACTGCATTTATCTAACAGCTTTAGTTACTAGTTCATTTGCAGATTCAAATTAATGCAAAATATAATCAAGTGAACTGAACAAATTATGATGTATTATTATAGATTAAGCTACCCAGCAGTATATATTATCAGCTGCAACATAAAAGTGATGCTTACATGCTGGTCCATCATAATTATAATCCAATAATATGTTTTATTCTGAAATGGGTCATTCTGCATAATGACTTACTTTTGGTACTTTCAACATACTTTTATGCTAATACATATTAGTTTGCTTTGTATTGCGGATTTTGGGTCATGGTTTTGGTTACGGTCCGGTTTGTTTTGCACATTAGGGAGAAGAAAAACATAGACATTTCCAATGTGTTTGAACTCCAACAGATAGTAATGAATGATATGTCTGTGTTATATGAAGCTATAACACTGATTTTATACATGAAATATGCAGGCTACTTAATGGTCAAGTAGGTGTATGCTCAGATAGTTGCCTGTTCTATGTCTCTGGCACCTCATTTAATAATTAGAAAGGCCTGTATTTAATAATGGCTCAACGGTTCAACAAGCCCACTACTGATTTTTTTTTTTTTTACGGTTCGGTTTTGCATCTCTAATACATACTGTATGAAGTAAGTATTTTTTTCTTGTGATACAGTATTTCTGCACTGTAGTATTGCTTGTAAAATAGTACTGCTATCATGGGAAGTTGTGACAGGGCAAATTTTCTTTGTCTGAGCCGTCTGCAGAGGACATAATCTGGCATTACGAGGTCCTGCTTGTTGTTCAGTCCTTCATCCGCATTTACTAAAAGCCTGTAGATTTCATTAAATTCCCCAGAGAGTACTTCTGGCCAGTGTTACTGGCAATGTTTGTGATGTTTGTGCTTGTACTCTACAATGATAACAGTGTTTGAAAGAACGGTTTTCGTATTTTGTCTGTTTTTGTTCGCGCCACTGCCCAGGAATTGATGTTTCTGGTTTCTTCGCCATGCTGACCGAGGCTCAACCCACACCCAAGAGGAGAACATAATTGGCGGTTGATGTAAGGGGACTCGGGCCGAGCACGTGAGTCAAGCAACGGCTAAAGATACACCATCACGGCTGGGATACAAATTTAATGTTTCAATAAACTCCACGGACCACTAAGAGCTACTTTAAACTTTATGAATGGCAGACTTGACGGGGGCCCTTGTGAGTGATTGGTGGAGAAATTACAGGGTCCTGAAAACAAACATGGATCCAAAAGGAGCCGGAAGTGTAAAAGTAACTGAAAAATGGCGGTGGTGGTAGCCTTAGAGATGAGAGTTGACGTCTGGGAGGTCATCAGTTTGAACCCCCAGAATGGCAGGAAAATTGGGAGGAAGGGAGGATGGATGAGAAAGCAATGGTTGGATGTCCTTCAACAACTCCCAGGTGTGAATGCATGAAGCTGTACGAATGTGAAGTAGTGTGTTGCCATGCACACACTCCTGAGGTTCAACAAACCACTAAAATGTTCAAAATCTTACTTTAGGGTGTTTTACTGTGTAAACACTTGAAATTGACTTTGTAATTAAGTTGATGACTTGGAGATATTTGTCACACACTTCTTCAGAAAGCGAGAACTTGCTTATTGCCAGTCAACCAAGTCAAGTGCTGTTTTATCTCAACTGTGTGATTTGATTGTTTCGGTTTCCATAAATCATTTGCTGTAAGTTTATTTCTGGAAAGGTCTGACTCAGCTGCTGGCTTGAAGCTGCGTTCGTAGTCTTTCTTTAGCCGAGGAAATCAGGGTTTCGGAGTTGCAGCAGCCAAAAAGTAATTTAACTAAAAGTACCCAGTCAGACATTTTATGAGGCGATGCAAAACAGCACTTGTGCATACAATATACAACAAAGGTAAAAGGTCAGAACAACATATATAGATATTCTTTTATTATATTTGTTTTCTAGCTAGGAAACAATCTTTGCTTGTTATTCATGACATTATAACTTTCCCCTGTTCTCTGCATCATCTTGCCTTGAAAAAAAATCCCAGTCAAACAGAAGATAGACTGCTAGAAGTATCTGCTTATTGTGGGATCATTTAAAAGATATCAAAGTTAAATAAAACCACCATAATGGGATTTTTGGCGCTTAAGTGTAGGTGGTGGAGTCCTGTATTTAAGGATAATGACTAATCCGCTACATCAAGCCTGCGTAAATGTCAGGTTTCACTGTCTGTATCAGGCAGCGTCAGCCATTTCACAACAAATGCCCCAAAAAAAACCTATCAGGGTGTGTGAAAAAGTCTTTGTGAGAGACAGGAGAAAGAAAACGCCCAGCTCTCTTAATGCAGAGTAAACCGCATCAGAGCAGAGGTGGATTTATATTCAACTTGTCAGTTCATAATTACATTTGACTTAAGCACATACTGCAGTAAGAATGCGTGGGCGGAAATGTCACGTTCTGTGCCTGAAATGCAGAGTGACAACCAAGAAACAATGTTTATACAACACAATGTCACCTCACCTTCTGTATAGTTAGCACTGCGCTATAATGACTTGTGGAGAGACAACACAAGTGTTGTTTCTGTATACTATATTTGGTTCCAGCCATGTCTGTCTCAAAATAAGTGTTGGAGCTGAAACGTTAGTTAGCGCCCACAGAATTCACATATCTATGCTCATGATGTTTGTATATAAAGACATGACCACAAGACGTTAGCTGGAGTTTAACGTACAGTACATCCAAAACAATGCCGAGGTCGAGTCTCGATCCGGTTTGGTTTGGTGGTTTGTTTTGCTGGCTGATGGACGCTGTGTGGGCTGATACTCTGGCCGGAGCCAGAAACAGTGGCCATTACTGAGTCTAAATGGGAATCGTTCCACATTATATAATATACACAAACAACATCATCCTGTCTACTCTCTAGTACATACATTAGCTATAGGCCTACTAGCTTTTGGAGGGTTGAGGAGGGCTGGAGCCAATCCAGGCTGACAGTAAAAGTAATAATGCATAAAGAGTTCTTGTTCACGTTTTTTTAAGTTTGAAATTGACAACTTACTGTACTCTCCCGTTTTGTCAAGCGTGGAGAACTACGGTGGCCGACGCAAAAACGCAAATGGCCCTATCTAGAGCCAGTGTTTGGTTTGTCCGTTCTGGGCTACTGTAGAAACATGGTGGATGGCTTCATGAAGAGGACCTGCTCTGTATATAGATATAAATGGCTCATTCTAAGCTAAGGAAAACACAACGATTCTTATTTGCAAGTGAAAATACACTAAAGAAAACATACTTATTAATTATGTTATTATTTATTATGTTCAATTTCTGCCAATATATCCCCCTAAATGTTAAATAAAGTTCCTTTAAAGTATGTCAATGTTGTGTTTACAGCTTGTATCTGTTTTGCAGGTTTAAAGTCTTTAAGGCTGCGTTCACTTTTTCTTTCTACTTTTAGTACATACTGCAGCTGCCCTTATAAAAGTAATCAATTTTATTTGTATAGCCTAAAAGTACGTACTGTTGCATGCAGTACGCATACAATCTTGGGCAAAATACTTCGTCACAACATTTTGCCTTGAACTTTGACTCTCTCGCTCATATATCCACTGCGCAGATGATTGTGGGTCAGAACAGCCAGAAAAGCATGCTAGATTGTATACTGCAAAAAGCGACCAGATGGTATTTTTGGCATACTGCATTTGATAAACTATGTATTGGGACATACTAAATCTTTTTCTGGCATACTAAATAGTATGGTAGTATGGGTATTGGAACACGCAGAAAGTCTTAAATTTTCTTAAATGTTTGAAACCAGCATTGTTTACATCCATTTCCTCGCCAGCAGTTCTCTGCCTTTGCTGGCGAATTGCTGCGTTTTTTGGCACTTTACTGCCACCTGTTCATCAGTCGAATAGAGTGAGACAATTGGCAGGAATGTGCATCCTTGTGCACGTACAAGAAAAAAAAAAACTGGGACCAGCATGGAAAAACATTGCTCTATAGCATTTCTAGTGGTCAAAAACTCACAGGGTCCCTTTAATATATACATCCCTTATTTTTGCCCTTTAGGTTTCAAGTCTGTTGCACTGTACAGCACCTTAACTACCTCGTGATTGAGGTGGAAAACAAAAAAACAAATGCTTATTAAAAACACCTGTTTAACACACTAATGTCTTCAAAATTAAAGTATATGGCAAATATGCAGTTGGTTTGTCAATTGAATTCAGATGTGACCAAGAATGTAACAAAATCTGCATGTGTTTTGCCAAAAACCAAAGTATTCTATCTGAAAAGGAAAAAAAAATTCCCACAATCATTCAGACAAGTGGTTCGCTACAGATGTTTTGGAGTTTGTTATTGGTAATCCACAGACACAAGAACATCCCAGAATAAATTGGGATGAGAACGCACAAAGTGAAGTTTCATTCCATATGGTTTGCATGTTGGTTGACTGGCTTCTTGTTGTGTTTGTTTAATGGGTTGAGGGGACCAGACTTCATATTTGCAGGATATTTTGAAGAGACACGCCAAAGGTGGATCCTGAATGTAAGAACACTCACAGTGTTAGTTTGTCCAGAGCCTCTAGTGGCCGGTGATTGTGGACCCCGACAGCTGTCTGACACAGTATGTGTCCTGGGTATTTCTTGCCTTCAGTGTATCTTTTGAACACCCACCATAAAGGAAACCATAGAGCATTACACATGGCTAACCACAGGTCATCTGAGACTGTCCCTGACATTCAGACAAAACAAATCTGAAGTCCAAGTGTAAAA
>CAKALG010036220.1:0-16844 GCA_916700815.1 Helicolenus hilgendorfi | reverse complement strand
TTAATAATAATAGTAATAATAATAATAATAAATGTAGCTTATGCATGACAGAATTATGAACTAATGAACAGGATACATAGTGTTTTTTTGTTGATATATATATATATTTTTTTTTCCTGAGTGTTTTCCTTGTGTGTATTATTAGGGCTGTACTGAATACCATTTTTTGGGCTTCGAAGCTTTGGGCTATTTTACATTTATATACACAAAAGTACATCATCAAGCATGTCCACATACATTTGGCCATCTAGTTGTGTGGTCGGGTGGTGAATCTTGCATAATCAGCCACTCATTGTGTATTTCCAATGCAATGGTGCTAATATGTGTCTAACCTCACTAGATTAACTCAGATTATCATGTAACTGAACACTGGATTTGTGCAAATCCTCACCGTCACAAGTGCTGACCCCGGTCCTATAACTTCATACTGAAATTTAAATGAACTCGATCATCTCACAGACTATAACTGCAACTCTTAAATGACAGCCAAGCAGCAAATATTGACTTCATCGGAGGCGAAAAGACTTTTGAAACACAAGTAGAAGCATTGCTGCTTCATACATCTAAAAATATAGCACTTCATACGTCAGTGTATTATAATACACAAAGCTACTAGCGTAATCATTGAGGTAGTGCAGGCTTAACATTAACATAACTTAGGTCTAAAGGCCTGCTCAAGTAAGCTAACCCAAACAGCAGGTGCTTTTCACCTTTGTGTGTCAAAGAGATAGAGAAGAGAAGGGATGAAGTTGTGTGAATGAACAGCAGAATGACATTTGATAAAGTTAAGTATAGAAGCAACTGAAGCAGGGACAGTGAGAATGACCATCTGAGTTTTTTTTTCTCCAAGAACACCCCCTACCCTCTTGGCGCGAAAGGCCTTTCAGCACCAGGCTTGTGCGAGACAACTGTGCCTCATATGAGTGACAGATCTGATCCCTTTGGCTGGTAAAATGGAGTCTAGACATTGTCAGAAGTCATAGATACAACTGGACAGAGTTACACAGCCAAATATAACAGACTGCCACTTCCCTCAGCCACTTCCATACACTACACGCAGTGTTTGTGTTTGGGGCTGTAGGTGGGGATCGCTGGATGTCGTTGCGTAGTTAGACATGTTTGTGCAGAAGCCGCAGGGCTGATGTGTTTACCTTTGTTGCGGAAAGGGCTTGTCTACACTATGAGTCAGTGCGTCACGCAGGTGTTACATACTGGATAAGTTCCATGTGCAGGTTTTGCCTCAGCAAATTTTAGGAATATTACGGATGTTCATTATTAGACTGTAATCAATGTGTTTTGATCATACAGTGGCAACATTTAACCCAGGACTGTAATGTCCACATATCCTTTGCATGACATCAAGCATTTAAGGCTCCTAAAAACTGTTTGTATTCTTCATGGTAGCGTTCATATAATCTGTTCCACCATTCCCATGGCTTTGTGATTTATACTTAGCAGGACTTTGACTCTACTCCCAAGGCGATCCTGTGGCTTTTGGGGGAGTTTTTTACCATACAAGGAGAAGAGGAGTTTAGCTCAGTTTCCTGTGGGAGGGTTCTGATTTCTCTTACTCTGCATATGATTCACTCTGTTTCTATTGCTCTCCTCTCCAACTCACTATACAACCACTATACAACTCACTATACAACCTGAAAAGAATTTTATTAAAAGAAAACATCACTACAACACGGCCAAAATCAACATTTGTTACATTAAATTGTATCTGAGCATTGTATTATGATAACATTGTGTGTAGCCAGCATCCTGACTGACCAAATAAGGCACACAGTCACGATGTAATGATGTCAGCTTGTCTTAACCCCCGGGCTGTAAAGCTATCAAACTGTCACCACTTTCATAAACTTATGCCAAAAAAGGCTGTCGTTTCCCTCCCCTGCTGCAGTAGAAAGAATCCTATTAGTCCACTTATAGCACTATCAGTCTCTAACTCTCCAACAGAAAAGATTTGTGCATCTACATTTTTACGTTACACACTGTCTAACACAGATCTTATGGATGTGATATGAGCCCTAACCTCACACCAAATGATCTCAGCCAATCTGACATGTCAATATCCTGTGAAAAACATAACAAATCTCCAAAATGGCAACTTTTCATAAAGTAAGAAAAACAGTGTTGTTTTAAGCTTTGCAACAATGCATTTTTATTATAATCAATGGGTTTTTAGATGTTTTATTTAGCTTTAAGTGTGAGTAGGCAGTATATTTTTGGCATCATTTGGCAAAAAATCCATAATAACCTTTCAGCATATTGTAATTCAAGTGTTCTGAAAGAAAACTAGACTTCTGCTCTTCCTCATGACTCTGTTTTCAGGCTTTAAAAAATCTGGCCCGTGGCGGGAGACTTTGGCCAATCACAGGTCATTTCAGAGAGAGAGAGCATTCATATTGAGCTTTCATATTGGCTGTGCACTGGTTGGCGGTGCTTGGTATTTCCTCAACTTATTTCAACATGGCTGCCGGGTCACAAACCTTCTCATTTTACATCTAAACAGCACACTAAAAGATGTGTCTGAAAACATTTGATGAGAGAAATAGGCATTACAGTAAAAGAATATTGATTGATATTTGATCAGGGTTTCCTAGTTTGACCGTTTGATCAGAGTTCGCAAGTGAACTGAGTGCTTGAGACGTCAGGCTCCAGCTCAGCTCTGATTGGTTGTTTTCCTCCGGTCTGTGAAATCTTGCAGATGCCATTAGGAGCACTGGAGGACACAGTGGCACATGATTTTTTTCAGATTACCTGTCTCATGCACTAATGTCCGGATATAGTGACCGTTTTATAAAAATAACTTTTTTTTTAATCATATTTGCTCCAATTCCACTGCAGCATTTAAGGTACAGTATGAAGGATTTGGCAACATCTAGCGGTGAGGTTGCAGATTGCAACCAACTGAAGCTTCTCCCGTATGCCAAGCATGTAGGAGAACGTAAAAATGTGAATAGAAAAATTTTCACATAACACATAAAGGAAAATACGTGAATTTCAATGGACAGCAACAATATGCTCCTAAACCTCAGGCTACCTACAGAAAACTTGGACACAGTTCTCTGTGCCAATGCACAACCAGGACAATGTCTAAGGAATAACATCAAATCAGGGGAAACACACTGAAACGGTGGCAATGCAACATGAAAAGCCAAGAGTTGCATGTATCCGAGTTTATCTTCAGATGACACTTAAATGGCCACTGTGTGCCTCCTCGCTGTTCTTTGAGTTTCCTTGTAATCTTTATTTTTAGCCGGGGCAGCTGGCACAGAAGAGGTGGAAGCAAAAAGACAGGTCCCTCGGTGCTGATGAGACATATGCAGCTCACACGCACTACGACAAATTCAAATTTAGCACTGTTTGCACCAAGATTAACCAGAAATTACGAAAATTAAAATATCCATTCTATTTTGTTTTCTTTCCTTTATTTTGTTGCTTTTCTTGTCATTTGATTTCTGATAATCTGCAAATAATGATCATGGCGTGAACACTATGCATGACTCGTTTTCCAAATATCTTATAAGTGTAGAAAATGAAATTCCTGGAAACCATCTCAAGTTGTAACCTCCAGTCAACAATGCTTTTTATGTTGTGCGCCTTACAAATTACAGAAAGCAGATCTAAATAAAGGTCTGTCAGACCAATAGTAATTAAGAGGACTTTAACTGCAGTGGACTTATGGTTTATGTGTTTATAGCTCGACTGTAACGATGCAGCTGCCTGGTGTAGATCACATGCACGCAGCTCTTTCTCCACATTTTCTTTGGCTGGATCATTTTCCAGCAGCCCTTTTTCATTCAGCGGTAGAATGAAAACTATGTCCTTTCTAACCAACTCTGGTATTAACATCAATCTGAACATTCCTGAGTAACAACACAGACATATATGTATGCAGTCCAAAAGGGGGAAATGAACTCAGATTACTAATGTGAACAATGTCCAACTAATTCTGGGTCTTTCTCCTTCTTCTTATCTCTCCTGTTCAAAACAAAAGGGCCATGATCCATATAAGGAGATAGGAGATCTACCCCATGTTGTTCCTTCAAGAGGTGAAATTGAGATTAAGGAGGGGGGCACAGCTCTAGAGTAGCCAACCCGGGGAGTGGCGGAAGGGGTGAACGGTGGGAAAGGGCTGTCACTAGAGACTGGGGCTGTCTCCAAACCTCCAGTCAAGTTTAAATCACACAGAGCTTCACCGACTCTCACTTTGCATCCTCCTCTCTGCTCACTCGCTCTGTCTCTCTCCTCCTCTCTGCATCTGCTGGTTGCTCTCCACCGTCAAGGCTCTTGTGAGGCGTCTTCCTCCCAAACATCTGCAGCAGCTTCTCACCTAAAGAAATAAAACTTTTTTCCCCCCTCAAAAGCCTTGTGAGACACTGAGACCCAACTGTCACCATGGAGGCCATCAAGAAGAAGATGCAGATGCTGAAGATGGACAAGGAGAACGCCATCGACAGGGCAGAGCAGGCTGAGTCCGACCAGAAGGCCGCGGAGGACAAATGCAAGCAGGTGAGACGAGGCTGATGGACTGATGACTGACTGGATGTGTGCTCTTCTATAACACTAAACTTTATTTGAGTAAGAGAGCTACTGCAACATTATGGTTATCACTGTCCAAATTAAGAAGCATACTGTAATTAAAAAGTTAGCATATTAGTTATTGAAGTTTTCTGGGATGTATTGCAAGGAGGATTTTAACTATATTGGGAAAACACATTAAGGTTATTGTAAGATCTAGTTGCTCCTTTCAGAACGAAGTTGGAAATAGTTTCATGTATGTAGAAATGATTTCCTTCTGAGGTGATTTTGAGTCTCTTTCATTCACTGATAAACCAAATTTAATTTAGCTAGATAATTTTGTGAAAACAGCCCAATGTGTCTAATTTGTTATTCACATATAAGATTAACATATTAGTGTTTTTTTTTTTTAAATTACAAAGATTATCTGGTCTAAAGTTAATAAATAAATGCCAAACGGCTTGTGCAGACTGCAGAGGGGCTCGACATAAAATGTCAAGTATTTCCCAAAGCACCAAATGCTGAATAACAGAGAGCAGCTGATGCTGAGCCCATGGGTCTTGTCTTCTGGTGGCCAGGAGGAGGTGGAGGACGTCCACAGGGACGTGCAGTGACGACTGCTGGACAGATTATCAACAGCGAACCAGGGGGATTACTTGAAGCTACCAGAAGTGGTGCTGCAGGAGTATAAACAACCCATCTATAGCAGCTCTGACTCTTACACAGGAGAGGACTGCATTACCCAGCATCCTTCTCTGAATTCATGTCTGAAATGAAAACCTCCCAAACTCCAAATATCTGCACATCCATATTTGGTGCTGCGGTACCAGAGCTTGTTTGATATTTCAAGGGCTGACTTAATGATAGAGTACTTGTACCACTTGATACAAGCAAAGTAGAATCTGGAGATGTAATATGATATTTGAGGCTTCTAAATGGAGGCAATTATTGCACAGTGGGAGACGGTAGTCGTCATCATAGTGGTACGGGAGGAATGCTAGAGAGCAGTGAGCTGGAGAGGAACGGGCAAAGACAGGAAAGAATCTCCTCTCTGGTTTCTAATCATACCCAAGGAGTGACAGTCGTCACTGGCACTGCACATATGGACCCCCGGCACGTCCTCCACATCAAGGAACAGTCAGCATGAAATCCTAGAAGCTCTTTGAGTTTGTTTGGATGGCACTGATTCAAACAGTGCTAAGAGAAGCTTTTCTTTGCTATTCTTGGCACGATGGGGCAAACATCAGAGTGCGGTCCAGCCAAAACTAACACTCAATCTTAACATACATCACAAACGACGGTCTCCAGCAGCAATTCAGCAGTAATTAAAGGATCTCATTGCCCAAATTACCAAAGAATTTTAAAAATTCAGAAGCAATATGTCTTTTCAGAAGCAATGTCCCGGGTTACTCTTGATAAACCACAGATTCCATCACGAAGGGATTACATGGGAACTGCTTTCTACCGAAGAAATAGTCCTGCTGAAAGCCTTTGACAGCATGTTCTGTATTATATATAAACTCAGGTCCAGGGGGAAATATTTAAACAACTATCAGATGGATTGGCATGAAATTGTGTTCAGACATTCATGGTTCCCAGAGGATGAAACCTAATGACATTGGTGATCCTCTGATGTTTCCTCTAGTGCCACCATGAGGTTGATATTTGAGCTTCTAAGTCAAATGTCTTGACAAGTACTGGTTGGATTGCCATGACATTTGGTATAGACCATAGACTGTATATAAGAAGTGGACGTAGTCACAGTCACGTCACCCATTGGTTTGTGGACCGCCGTTTTGAAGTCTGGAATTCGGCATTTTAGCCGTCGCCATTTCGGTTTTTGGCCGTCGTCATCTTGGGAATAAGACATTTTTAGGCGACCAAAATGTTGCAATTAACTTTCATGAACTGAAAACACACTGTGAAAGGGTTAAAGCTGTAAGACGAAAATACAGACAACTCCCAGAGCGGACAACACCATGGTAGCGCCCTGTTAATTACAAGGTAGCCCCGCCCTAAAGCATAACCTGCTTTATCGTCTATTGTATTCTAAATGGGACCATAATTTACTAAATGAACATCATGTATTAAAGAAGACTTGAAACTAACGATTGAGATCAAAACTCATGTTTACACTGTTTACTGAGGTAATAGTAAAGAAAGTATAGAGTCATTTTCTCATAAACTTCTATACAATCAGACTTCTTTCTGCAACCAGAAAGATAGATAGAATGCAAGTTGAAGACACTTCAGCATTGGCTTCACTTTTCAGACCGGAGGTTGCCCACTGGTACAGACATGCATGTCCTCTGAGAATGAATTATAATAACTTTGGTGGTACTCTGACGTTTCATCTATAGCGCCTTCATCAGGCCAAATATTCAAATTAGTCCAAAACTTTGTTTTATGGCCAAATACCTGTAAAACTGACATTCCCATCAGCCTCAGCTGTACTTGGTGTTAAGTGCCAATCAGCAAATATTAGCATGCTAACACGCTAAACTAAAATGTTGAACATGGTATTCATTATACCTGCAACATGTTAACATCATCTTGAGCATGTTAGCATGCTCATATTAGCATTTAGCTCAAAGTACCACTGTAGCTAAAGTCCCACAGAGCCACAGACATCTAATTTAGGTTGGTACTAGGCATGTCCCTACGTCTGTGTGCTTCTGGGTATTGAAAAAGTCTGCTAGATTGGTTTTAATCTGAAATTGTTTCATGTTTTTTTTTTGCCATGTTTTTCCTGTGTAGCATCAATGGACTATAACCTGTGCAACCCCGAGCCTTGAATCCTTGAATCTCCCATCACTGTATCAAAGCACTGCTGGATTTCTCCATGCAGTGTTTCATTAATACTTTGGTTTGTTTTTTTGCTGTATCCTTTCTGACTCTCTGTCACGTTTGCCTCCTCTCAGCTGGAGGACGAGCTGCTGTTTCTGCAGAAAAAAATGAAGGGAACAGAGGACGAGCTCGACAAGTACTCGGAGGCCCTGAAGGATGCTCAGGAGAAACTGGAACTGTCGGAGAAGAAGGCCGCAGATGTGAGTTAACCACAACGACACCATCTGAAACACATTATCCACATTACAGTGGAAGACCACAACGTCTAGGTTTTCAGTTTGACAACGTATTGATTGTACCTCTTTCAGACGGACTAAACTAAATATCATCCTGTGATTGGTAAAATACCAGTGATGGAGACCAAAACAGATGTTCTTTTCTATGAAAATTATTGCATCACTGAATCACTTATACATTCAGTCTGTGTTGTTTCTACTGCTTACACTCGCCTTAATATTTTAGTTTTTTTTCTAGAGTGATGAAACATAGCAGCAGAGTGACATTCAGAAAATATAAGAATCAAAACCTACTTTGAGAGTTATTTGTCTAGTTATAATCATGGAAACTATAAGGGCCCAATCTTTAAGTCCCTTGGCTCCTATGATTTCAACAAAACAAAGGAATAAAAGAAGACAGTCGAGAGGTTTGCCATGAGATTGAATTTGAAAATCCCTTTTTGTCTATTAAACACAGACAGGTACTGTACACTATGAAAACAATTTACACAAAACTCCTAATTTGAGTCTGCTACCATAATGCAAGAGGAAACTAACAACCCTGAAATGAATCCTGACATGAGTCATTTATATCTTCTAACCCACATAGTGTTATTGACGTCTTTGTGAGGTCTGCAACGGAGCTGTTTCTCAAGCACAGACAAAACTTTGCCGGCCTGTAGCCGACCAGGAATCCCAGGAATGCAGCTTAAGCAAACAGAGAAGGCTGTACTGCAGTGTCTAATGAAATCAATGCTCTGGCCTTTTGGGGGCAGAGATATCACAGCTCTGTTTGGCCTTACAGTACACATACCTCATTGAATGACCATTCACCTTTAAAGAGCATCTATTTCATTCATGATCTTTCTTTTACAGCAATATACCTGAAAGATGATATCTGATTCAATGTTATCTTTGATCTGAAGCAAAAGGTTCAGCAAAAAAAGTATGGAGACAATCAGGCTCAACTTTTTTTGGGTAATCATGGGCAATATTATTGATATGACACCAGAAATACTTTTCTAATGTGGTTTTACCAGTGACGCATGACGGATGTATTATCTGGGAGTAACAAAATATGTGTTGTTGTAACACGTTTAATTACTGGGGCTGCAACTAACACTTATTTTCATCATCCATTAATCTGCTGATTATTTTCTTAATTATTATTATCTTGTTTGGTCTATAAAATGTCAGAAAATAATGAAAATTTTCACCATTTCCTATAGCCAAACGTAACATCTTTTGTCTGACAAGAAGTCCCAAAACCCAAAGATATTCAGCTCATTATTTCATAAAACATTTTTTTAAAAAGCAGCAAATTCTCACAAATGAGAAGCTGGAACCAGTGAAAGTTTGGCATTTTGGTTGAAAAAGTTTTTAAAACCATTAATCTATTGTCAAAATAGTTGCTGATGAGTTTTCGAATAATCAATTTATGTTTCAGTTGTAACAATTACACTAAAATGGAATCGACGAATGAAAGTAGCCTCCACGGTGTGTGTCTAAAACTACCAGTGAAAGCAGGTGAGATAAGACCCCAAAGGTTAAAGGTCAGATTACAAAGATTACAAATGATCTCTGTATCAGATGACCTATCAGATGCCCACAGATTAGGGCTGTCCTCGACCATGGAAATTCTTAGTTGACCAACACTCATATGATTTTATCGACTAATTGATTGAAATCTTATGTTTACCAGAGATGTGCTCATAAGTTTCTCGGAAATAAGTCATTCAGCATGAAAAAAGCATTAAAAAATCACTAATCAATTCTGTATATTAAAGCCTCAAACTTACATCTTTGGTCGACTACCATACGATTTTGCAACTAACCGATTCATTGATTTAATAGACAGATCTGTGAAACTATATAATAAATAAATAATAACACAAAAGCACCACTTTAAATCTTGTGTTTACCAGAGATGTGCCATACATTTCTTGGAAATAAGTCATTCAGCATGAAAGAAGCATAAACAAACAACTAATCAATGAAGAGCCCTACCACAGATATGTTTTGGTCTGTCCACCACTACTTCTTCTAATGTGTTCCACACAGCCTATGAGGGATGCTGCTGATACATATAAATGTGACAGAAAGGACAGAAAGAGAAAATAAACACAGGTCTTGCTCTGAAAAGTGAGGAGGAGGAGGAGGAGGAGGCAGAAGAAGGAATGTGTCGCCACCCTATGGTTGCGGGTCATCATGTCTGCAACCAAATCAATTTACATTCCAGGCTGCTGCAGGTCAACAACCCCTGTTGAAGAGGATTATCACTCATTGACCCTCCCTCTTCCTCTTCTACAAGTTAATCTTTGGACCTATCTGATTTCTACACATTTTACAACTTGCCTCTTGCGCCTTCACACATTCACACTTTTACTTTTCTTCTCTTTATCCCCCCTTTATTTTCAAGAATCATTGCATTAAGTGCCTTACACATTCAGTCTGTGTTGCTTCTACTGCTTACACTCGCCTTCATATTTTAGTTTTTTTCTAGAGTGATGAAACAAAGCAGCAAAGTGACATTCAGAAAATATAATTATCAAAACCTACTTTGAGAGTCTAGTTATAATCATGGAAACCATAAGGGCCCAATCTTTAAGTCCCTTGGCTCCTATGATTTCAACAAAACAAAGGAATAAAAGAAGACAGTCGAGAGGTTTGCCATGATCCATAATCTTTGGACATTCTGATTTCTACACATTTTACAACTTGCCTCTTATTGCTTCACACATTCACACTTTTCTTCTCTTTCCCCTTCCTCACGCAACCATATAATCATAAGTTATGATTCACATTAGTCACATATATGCGAATCAGACAGATGAATCAGGTGATCTCTGTGCCCTCCTCCTTTTCGATCAGAGCAGAAGAATGCAGCTTAAGCAACACCTTACATTTGCCATATAAGTCCACAATAGACAGCCTCTGCACACTGACTTCACACACCTCTTTGTGGAGGAAAAGAGCAGAGCCTTCCCCTCCTAAAACCCTGTGATGTCATCTGGGACCGGCTTCTCAACAGGATTGGAGGATCTCGCCATAAATTTCCTGAAAACTCCCAGCTCTTTTTTTTTCTCCCCATCCCAGCCCTGACTGACTTCCTGCTCGAGAGAAAAGGAGTTTTCCTCGGAGTTAGTAACTTTGTAACGTTTTAAAGGAAACACCTAGTTCGATCTAGCTACATTTCTCTGGTTCCTTCTTTGTTTTTGTGAGGAGAACAAAAGTAGCAGGCATAATGGAGATGGTAAAGAAGAAAATCCAGACCCTGCAGCAACAGGCTGATGACGCAGAAGACCGTACACTGGAAGTACAAAGGGAGTTGGACTGTGAACGGGAAAGCCGCGAAAAAGTGAGATAATGGATCATTTATCCAACTTCAGTACTTTATCTTTACTATCACACACCTATTGAGCACATTTAGCGCGTATTGTAAAGAATTTAGAATGAAAAGTGTCAGTGTGTAGCGTTATAATGATGATAACGCATTAATAAGAATTCCAAACTTTTCCTGCCAAACCCAATAGTAGATTTGTTGTTTTTATCTTGTAATTCGTAAATATGGTCTTTTTAGACGTTTATAGGAAATTGGGATCATCACTGTAGCGACGTTCCCTCTCAGACTTTTGTTCGGCTGTGTTATCTAACTTGAACCCGCCCTAGATCTTCTCAAACACCTACGAATACAACGAGAGAAACTCTCAGTAGCCTATTACACCCATCGTCAGTGTTGGTTTAAATATTAAGGTGTGGCGGGCTTATTACGTTTTATTAAAGCTTGGCTTTTCCCCCGAATTATGTCAATGGTTTGTTCCTGTTTGGCAAATCATCCAGTAGTCTTTGTTCTGTTTTTGTCTGAATAACATTTGACACATATATCTGGAATTAGGAGTGCCTTCCTCCTCCTCCTCCTCCTCTTCTTCAGCCTCCACACAGGAAGAAAAGAGCAGACGTGTTTATCTGTGATATCAGGAAACAGGAAGCAGGCCCCAGAAGAAGCAATCTGTTGTCTCTTCCAAACATACATGGGTTTGCAGTACAACAGCTGTATCACTTCAGATATGTTCAGGGTTATTAAGTTTGCTACTCTGTTATTCTGCATCAGCAGTTTTCAAAGTATCTGGTCAAGCTGCAAAGTCCACAAAGTCATCATGGCTGTTGTTGGGAGTGAAATTGATTAAATGGAAGACTTATTGGATAGGAGGAAAAAGAAAACAGGGATATATGCATGCCCAGAGAATAAATAATAATAATAATAAACTGCATTTGTATACCACCTTTCCAAACATATTTACAAATTGCTTTACATAAGTTAAAATAGTGCAAACATCAAGATAAAAACAATACAGAATAAAAACGTAAAAACATAGGCCAAAATAATATGTTGAAAAGAAGACTGATAGGCATAATTAAATAACTATCGATACCCAGCTCTTAATATTGAGACCATTTGACTTCAAGAAGTATACATACACTGCTAAACCTTACTGCAGTATTAATGAGACGTTACACTCAAAACCAATATAACCTTTATAGATGGCTTTCAATGTGCAGCGTTTGGCCATCCTCAACAGTATCCTTCCTCTTGTGGCAGCAGCTTGTTTCCTGGCTGACCTCTGACCTGTGACCTCTCTTTCTATCTGTGTGTGTGTGTTGGTGTAGGCGGAGGGCGATGTGGCATCTTTGAACCGCAGGATCCAGTTGGTGGAGGAGGAGTTGGACCGCGCTCAGGAGAGACTGGCCACAGCCCTGCAGAAACTGGAGGAGGCTGAGAAGGCTGCAGATGAGAGTGAAAGGTGAGAATTAACGGTCATAATGCATTCATTAATAAAATTGTAGACATACCATCAGAAACAAGACTGGAAAATGATTATCTAATGGCTTTTTTTGAAGGTCCCAAATCTGCCCACGTTTTGATCGGTTGGGAGCAGTGAAGTATAGCTTCATAGGATGAGTGGGATGGATACGTTTGAATTGTATGAAGTGGACATGGTGGCAGAGCTGTTAGTTCTGTAAATATAAAATAAAACATCGCCAGGAGGGAAATTAGGTGTTTATTAGGTGTTTGCTGCACAAGAAACAGACCAGATACATATGCAAAAAAGATAGAATTAGAGCAAAGGAAATAAAGAAGCTAAACTATTAATTCAAATTAAATTAAAGCTATATACAGACACAAAATAAGTAGAGAACAAGATCATACTTGTTTTTTTTACTGTCGAGACTTTATTTTTGTCAGTTTGGTATGTCCAGTGACAACAATAACTATGAGCTCATTGTAGTAAAAGGTGCAAAACAGAGTCTTAGCATTTGCATAATGTTGGGACTTGAAACCACAAAACCACAAACATATGGTCAGAAGCAGCCTGCAGCTATTTGTGCTGTTCTATTTGTGGTGTTGTTGAACTAAAACCTGTCTGTCTTGCTGATCACCAGAGGCATGAAAGTGGTCGAGAACAGAGCCATGAAAGATGAGGAGAAGATGGAGATCCAGGAGTTCCAGCTCAAAGAAGCCAAACACATCGCTGAGGAGGCGGACCGCAAATATGAGGAGGTGCGGACGCGGAGGTCACGTTTCAGCTGACTTTTGGTTTTCACGATGTCATTTCTTGTTTTTGCTCAACTGTGATTTTACATCTTTTTAATGTCAGGTTGCCCGTAAACTGGTGATCCTTGAGGGTGAGCTGGAGAGAGCAGAAGAGAGGGCCGAAATTGCAGAACTGTAAGCACAAATCGATGAAGTTATATGAATGCTTGCGGGCATCGTTCAGTTGTTACCAGGGTAAAAGGTCAAACATATTCAGAAAATTGAAATGTATTTCCTCTATTCATGCAGTAAGTGTGCCGACCTGGAAGAAGAGCTGAAGAATGTCACCAACAACCTCAAGTCACTAGAGGCTCAGTCTGATAAGGTAAGTGTTGGTTATCTCTACTGGATGATACGACACGACACGACACGACGCAATGCGTTACAATACGATACGACACAATATGACACAAGACAATACGATACAACGCAATACGACACGATATGACACAATATGACGCAACACGCCACAATATGATATAATACGATACGACACGATACAATACGATACAACGCAATGCGTTACAATACGATACGACACAATACGACACGATATGTCGCGATATGACACAAGACAATACGACACAATACAATACGGTATGACGCAGTCTGACACGATATGACACAATATGATGCAACACGCCACAATATGATATAATACGATACGACACGATACAATACGGTACGACGCAGTCTGACACGATATGACACAATATGACGCAATGCGCTACGGCGCTCTATGGTGCCCTACGATACGATACGATACGATACATTTTAATGTCCCCATGGGGAAATTTGTCTTGGATTCAGATTTTTAACACATGACATGACACATGACATGTCTTCTTATCATATAGCTGCCTCCATAGAAGTAATAATAAAGAAACAAACAACATGTAAACAACAAGAACCAGTTTGTGCTTGCATGTTTGTCTATGAGCCTGCTGTTTGACCTCAAAACAACCTCAGTATGACCACTCAGCTGTTCCCCCAGAGCAGCAGAGCTTCTTTATGTTTTATTACCTTCAATTCACCTGTAACATGTTTATCAATAGAGTGTACAACATAGATATTGAGTGTGAATAACTAATGGAATGATGGAACTATACATTTTGACAAATAAAAACATTGTGATATTTATTGTTTTGGCATTGAAATGGTTCTCTTTTCTGTCTCTGTAGTACTCTGAGAAAGAAGACAAATATGAGGAGGAGATTAAAGTCCTGAATGACAGACTTAAGGAGGTAAGTTCATGTCAGCTCGAGCTCTTTTCTCTGAGGGAAGCTGTGTCGGGATGATTATAATACGTTTATTGTCTTTTCAAAGGCGGAAACCCGTGCAGAATTCGCAGAGAGGACAGTGACCAAGCTGGAAAAGACCATAGATGACTTAGAAGGTACGCTTCATTTGAATCCTTCTTTTCAAATCCTTCTTTTGCTCAACCTTTCGTTCAAATCTTTATCGTACCTAATTTTCTTAATCTTTGATCTGATTTCTCTCTTTTTCCTCCTGATTTCCCATCACCGTCTGCACTATTCTGCCTTGTCCTCCACCTGCTCTCTCTCTGCCCTCTGACCTGCAGACGAACTGTACACTCAGAAGCTGAGATACAAGGCTATCAGCGAGGAGCTGGATAATGCCCTCAATGATATGAACACCTTGTAAACCTTAAGCTCATGATGTTTCCACTTTCCCCTTTGTCTCTCTCCTTGCCCAACTAGAAGCACTTTGTCTCGTCCTTTCTCCCTTTGCTTTTAATGCCTCTGGCTCCTTTCGTGTTAATCTAAAGCTCAATAAAGATATTTTTCTCTTTTACCCTGTCTTCTGTCATTTCAATTCAGCCTGCTTTCCACCACTCTGTAGCTGTAACATTCAATAGTTTCTATATTTATTGGCCATTCTAAAAATGTTATTAGCTTACCTATTGCACTTATGTGATCAATAATCTGTTCACTCACATAACGATTGCATTTTATATCTGCTGTTACTTTTTTATTGCAGAGAATCTTTTGAAAGAAAAAGCGGACAACTCAGGATTACAGCAAGTCCTGGACCAAACTCTGCAGGAGCTCAACTGCTTGTAAACTGCCAAGAAGAACATCAAGCAAATAAAAAAACAAAAAGATATTTTCTACATTCCATCCATCTCTGTAATTTCACTCTTATTCCTGGTTGTTAAAACACATGTACCTCTTTTTATATATTTATGGTGCCTTTCTTTCTTTTCCTTTTTTAAAAATGGTTTTGGGTCCATATGATAATCAGTTTCGGTGCTGGAAATTGTGTTGTAGACCAAACTCTGAGCACAAATAAAACTGATGTTGATAAAGTGGGTTTTATGTGTTATGGTGTTGAGTGATTGTGTTTGTATGCACAGTTTTGCATGTGTTTTTGTGTGTGTGGCCTTGAGGCAATTTCAACACTCAAAAACAAGTTCGCAATTTACGTGTGCTAACATGCGCAGTATTTTCTGTGTGCTCTGTCTGCTATGACGATGGATTCATCAAACACAAAACTGGATATATTGCTTAGCTGCTGACTCTTTATTCCCAAAACAATAACGTCACTGAGTACTCTTTTTTTTTTCAAGTTAAGATTTGTTAGTATTTTTTTTTATCAACCAATCAAAATGACATAGCACCACATAAGGTCAATGTTAAAGATTATGTTGTCCTGAAAAAATAATAAGTTGTTTGTAAGTTCAGACATTTTGTGTAGTTTAAGTTAGCTAAATGAGAACTTTTCTTGTTTCACACAGAAGCACCACATGCGAAAGGGAATTGAGGAGTACGTACTAAACCATAATAAGTAAACTATTTCCATGACCAACTCTATCTTCTCACGAAGACCATGTGATGTGTTTGAAAGCTCCAAAAACAACTAAAATGGGCCTTGTAATGAGATTTTATTTGTCAAAAAGGAGAAAACTTTATAAAATGCAATACCACAATGTAATGTAAAGCCCCACATTAAAAACGTATATAGATAGCCACCTTTATTTTTTAATAAATAACACTGAATATGTTTTTAAAAAGCTATGCAGATGTTACACCTATTCAGGAAGTTTGATGACTTTGGGGTGAGCCAGAATATTCTTGAAATGGTGTACAAGAATCTGGTGGAGAGCATCTTGTCCTTTAACATGGTGGCTTGGTACGGACACTTGAATGTCAAATGTAAAGGGAACCTGTCAAAAATGTTTAACACAGCCAGTAAAACTATAGGAAACCACAGATGCAGCTAAGCAGCAGGCATGTACTGAATACCAAAAAGAGAGCTCTAGACATAACAAGTGACCCGTCCCATCCATTGCACCCACAATTTGAATTGCCTCAGAACAGCGCTTTAGACACAACCCACCAAAAATGTCTATTAGAAATCATTTTTCCAAGCGCAGTTAAATTATGAAATAATTAAATATATAGTTAATCCCCTAGTGTTGGCTTTTCCTGCCTCAGCCTCCCTCCATCCCTCCAGCCTCCATCCGTTTGGAGGCGATAACGTTTCTCGCTGCGGAGCCCCGTCACTTCACAAGACACTGAAAACCTCTGTTGGTCTGGAGGAGCTGCAGCATTTATTTCTGCCCAAACGTCCACTGTGCATTCACTAGATATTCTCAGAGCTATGAAGTCTTCTGCAGTGTGTAGCGGCGCGCATCCACG
>CAKALG010036205.1:0-10340 GCA_916700815.1 Helicolenus hilgendorfi | reverse complement strand
CCTCTCTTCACTGTCACAGAGAAACACGATTGGGAAGCATATTGCCTGTGTGTGTGTCTGTGCAGGCAACTTTGCTATGGTTGGGATTTGAGGGGGTTGTTCTATTAATACACTCTGTGCTAGAGGAGAATCTAGGCTGCACAAACACAGACATGCCAACATACAGTCCTGCCACAACGCACACTGCAAACCAAATGACACACAGCGCTGACAGCTGATAGACCGAATTAAACTGCCTTGTATGACAACATAAGCAAGCTTTTGTTGCACTATACACTGAAAAGCTGAAGTCAAATTGAACGTCAAACGTTTCCCTCCCGATGCCCGACAAACAACACAAGATGTTGTAAAATGCATCCACCTCCTTTCCCCCTGAATTGATAAGATGCTGGCCATTCGGTGACGAGGCACATTATATGTTCCCTGACAATCAAAAGCATCAAACAAGTCAAACACAATCAGTCCGTAACAGCCACTCCGATCACTGACAGCGGCGCTGTCGATCCTGTGGGACAGTGTGTTTTGTAATTCGAGTCTCAAGGCCACGACTGGGTGTCAGTCCAACACCAAAGTCACTCTGACACATGACAGCCACTGACATTAATGGGAACCAGGGAACATCACAGTGTGTCATCGTCCATTTTGTTCTTTTCACAGATCAAATGGGCAGCGTCTTTAAAATGCAACCGGAGCAACTTCCTTCTTTCTGCACACCTCAAAGGGAACCTTGTTTCGCACAACATATTTGAAGATAGCCTCCACTGTCATGTGATTGCAGTTACAGTGACATTATACTCCACCAATGGGCAGTGTGATCAAACTGGCTAAAACAAGATAAAGGTTCAAACTTCCTCCCTTGAAGAGCTGCCTTAATAAGGCTTATTTGGGTTTGAAGCAGGGTCAATATTTCCATTTTAGCAAGTAAAAATAGATATTTCCCAAAGGCGAAACATCATCTAAAACGGTTCGCCATGAGAATGATATTGTGTGCAAACAGTCTACAGTGCTACTCACATGTTGATCCTCATTTCAGGCCGTGATACGGGACATTATGTAAAAATCTATGTGTAGAATGAAAGGTAGAAAAACAGGATGACTGGTGTTTTGGTCAATTCTACTTAAAGCAGTATTTCAGAGAGGGGATAACTTTGGTGATATTTTTTTATTCAAATCAGGTCAAAAGACCAAAACACCAACAATGACTTGATCCTACTACTAACACATACTATCAGTATTGCCATTGTCCTCCAAAAACTAGTAAAACACATTACTGAGCCACACTGTTACACTGATTGATGTGTTCATTACCATGAAAATGGGCCCTGAAGTTTATTTTTAGTCAAACCCACATACACCATCCTACTGTTGTAAATACTCACTAGCAGCTGAATATAGTCCCCAACAAAATGCACCACTTACTACTGTTGAGTAGCATTTGATGGAAACTACGATGCCCAGCTGTTTTAGGCAATTAAAAAAGCTGTTTCTTTAAAAAAAATAAAAAATAAAGTACATAATCGGGACCAATTTTTCAAGATGTATGTCTTCAGTGGGAGTGGGAATGCAAGGGTCAATACATATTCTAACTGATCTAACAAAGACTTTACAGAGGAACCAAGGTTGAGCGTACCTTCTGAGGAGACTAATGTTATTTAGAGTCTGCATTTATGGACTCTGAAAGAGAATCTATGTCTCCTTGCAGTGGTGTGTCAGGCAGTTAAATCTCAACTTCAGACAGTAAGAGGCTGAACAAACTAATTAGGACTGCAAGATTTGTGCTACGGTGTTTTTTTTGGACTCACATTGGAGATGGGAGAGAAGAGAATTAGGGCAAAGATATTGATCATCATATATTTCATTATATATTAAATTTTCATGTTAAACAATTAATAAAATTACCAAATGGTAAGGATGTTTTTGGCTAATCCAGTGAGTTAAATACCTGACAAATCAAGGTACTTCATCACATTTATGCAAAAGCCATAACAATACTGCATTGCCCACAATGGCCTAAACCAGGCACATATACAGCGTTGAAATGATAGCCACAGTATAAAGGATAAACTAAATGTGTCATGATAGACAAATTGATATTGTCTGATGGTGTAATAGTGAACATCTGGCGTCCTTTACTACTGCACAGCTCATTACGTGTACACTATCTGCTGCCATGTATGCTTTAATATGCTGCTCTTCACTTTAAGGTCACTCGTTAATGAGGCTTTTTTTGTGCTGCAACGGAAGGGCGAAAATAGGTAAGTAAGATAGATAAGTAGGCAACACACTCACTGTGGAACAGCACACGAAGACGATGATGAAAGTCCCGACGACACCTCCGATTCCCACCAACCAGGTCATCCTGAGGAAGAGGATCACTCCGAAGATGTTCTGGATGCACGGCAGGTAGACGCCCATCAGAGTGCCGAGCTGGGGGGCCTGAAAGAGGACGAGGGGAGAAGTTATTGTAATGAAAAGTCCAAATAGGGTTATTTAATACGCTTGATTTGTAACATGATTGATAAGGGATCATTTCCCAGACATGACTCATCAGTTGGCCTGCACTGGGACACAGTTTTTTCTGTAATTTTGATGAGTTTATTGATGAAGATTAAGTTCCAGTAACACTTTATGTATAGTATCATTTTGAATCTCAGACTACAAAAGGGTGAATGTTAAGCCAAACAAGCTCTTGCTCATTTCCTAAAAACCTGACACACCAGATGTGCCGAGACTCTCTGAATGACTCCTGCTTCACTTTGGATGTCTGTGTGAATCAATGAAAGTCAAACACACCAGCCGTGCATGCTGGGTATCACAGTGTGCAAATTTGCTATAGTTCCTGTGTCACGTGCAAAGAAAACTCACTACAGATGGTCATACTTCCATTAAGGAAAAACAGACATTTACTTGAATGATTGCATAGATTATTACTTCCAAAGGCCCAATTTGTAATTTTAATATGGTGCTTTGGGTTGAAATAGCTGCAAATGCCACATTACTGTCTTTATGTTTTATTTACTGTGTTTTCCATTATGTCAATGTTAACAGACTGTGATTCCTTTACTCTTCCTTGTTACTGCTGCAGCTTAACATGTATTTTAAACTCTAATGTTTGCTTGTTATTTAGGTATTTAAAAAGTTAAAAGGCTCAGTTCTATTTCATCCTTACTGA
This sequence comes from Helicolenus hilgendorfi, assembly GCA_916700815.1. NCBI lineage: Eukaryota > Metazoa > Chordata > Actinopteri > Perciformes > Sebastidae > Helicolenus > Helicolenus hilgendorfi. The sequence goes on along the minus strand of CAKALG010036205.1, from coordinate 7,168 downwards.
CCGCCAGAGGCAGTGCTTCAACACTGAATATCTTCGTCTCGCGCATGCACAGGTCAAGTATTAATATCAACAAAGTCATGTGTGACCTCGGATGACCCTGGTTAGGTATAACTTCCGGTGTCATCCACGAAATCAGTCCTATATCATGTTCTCGCTTACGCAGGTTAACTACTGTGGTAGCATTACTTAAAAGCTAAATTATTTACAACTAAATCTCGCCTGTAGATTTGTAACCACCGGTCAGGGTCGCGGAGTTTTCGCCCTCTAAAGGCTTCGACGAGCTGCCCATCTCACACTGTGTTTGTTCGCTGTTCGGTTGAACGGCGGACGCACCTATCCTGGTCATCACCAGCGTGATAAGGACCATCTTCCCATGTGTACATCACCCAGTGAGATCAATTTCCATTGTTTTCTATAACTATAACGTGACCGTGTTCAAAATTAGCAGTGCGCTTAGCTCACACGTGACTTTGTCGATGTTAATACTCGACCTGCGCATGCGCGAGACGAAGATATTAAGTGTTGAAGCGCTGTCTCTGGCGGACATCCAGGATTCATAGAACCGTAGTTACATCCATAACTTTCGTTCATCATTCGCCTTAGTTGCTGTTTTTTTAATTTAAGGATTTCCCACATTGCTTTCTTTGGTGATTTCCAGAACAATAATGACTTTGAGTGCAGGAAATAAAGCAAACTTTGAGATCTGGAGGCAGCCAGGGGACCAATCGGTTCAATGGATGGATGGATTATTTTATTTCTTTACAGGCTCCTTTATTGCAGTGGATTTGTTCTGGTTGGTTTTGCTGCAGTGCTGTCCCTGGTGTGGATCAGTGGACAAAGACGGAGCTGCTCTGCACGTCCTTATACAGCACAGGAAACAGTTTCAAGGCCGTTCCATTGAAGGCAATTACTGACACACGGAGACTGAAGATATATTTTGTTGCACGTCAGATTGATTAATAAGAGGTTTCTTTTCCTGAAGGTTTTTGGGATGCTCCTGATGTGTGTGTGTGTGTGTGTGTTTGTATGCACCTATTTGTTTGTGTATGAATGTGTCCTGCATGTGTGTGTCTGCACCAACGTGATGGCATGCAATAAATCTGAAGGACACATCAGCTGACCCTGTACATAATAGAGAAATATTCATTTCCTGTTCAAGGACAGCTCGGCCAATGAAGGGTAATTATGCCAATATCCAGCCATGACCCGTTTTACCAAGTGAGAGCGCAGACCTTAACTGTCACGTCATTACATCGCAGATAACGCACGGACAAACCTTTGCTGCTACATCTCTATGCTTAGAAACAGACAAACAGAATGAATAGCTCTGGTTTATGTCAGTAAAGATGTTATTATTACACACAAAGATTGGTCACAAAGAAAGTGCATATTCCTCAGATTGGAAGCAAAATGGAGCTAACAAAATAAGGATTACGAGCTCTATTAGACCACAAACACTTGAGAGCTTATTGAATCTGTTATTTACTAGAGTTGTTTGTTAGATTGTTTTAGTTCTGTCTACCAAATACTATAATCCTTTTTTTTTTTTAGAATGGGATCATATTGAACTACTAAATCATATATGTTTAGATGTTTTAGTTGTGTCTTTAAAGGAATACAATTCCAAGAGTAAACACAAATTTCAGATAAAAGGGTTGCATATAAAACTCTAGGGCTCTATCCCTCAATCAAATAACTTTTCACCAAACAAGAACACATTATGTTACTGATGCAAAACATCAGCAGCAGCAGTTTACAACTACAAATATAGATGAGCCAAATGCATTTCCTATAGGCCAGGAGTTGCTTTTCTTTTTGATCGCACTGTTTTAAACCTGCACGATGTAAGAGTTTTTCTAACTAGTGCAAATAAGTGAGGATAACAAGGACCACTATGATAAGAAACACTATCTCAGTTCTATATGAAACACTATTTGACGATGGTATATAATATTTAATGTTACCCTGTGGAGTTTTTGACCACTAGTAGTGCTATGGAGAAATGGCTGTGTCAGAAATCACTCCCTATCTACTATACTGTAATGTGTCCGGATGGCATGTACACTATTCTCTGCTTTCTTATGCATTCAACATGCTTGTTAGATCTCAAGTATACGCACAACACCTTGCAGTGAGAAACACTTAATGTAAAAATAACTCTATACATGTCAACCAGCGCTGGACTGATGAATTAGCTGGCTAGATATATCGGCTCATATTAGCATATTCAGATTTATTTTGTAGGTTTTGTAGGTTTTTTTTTGTCCTGCTCGTGATCACAATTTTTTCGTAACCAAATTTAAGGAGTCTTTTGTTTTTATTGTTTTAATGTGAAAAAGGGCCAATGTTTCATTATCAAATGTTTTAATATCTCCAAAATCTGTCAACATAAACCTCAAAGTCCAGTATCGGCCGGGCTGTAATCGTTTTTTTTTTTAGCTCCAAAATGCAACATGACATAATAATGAAAAATAACGATGTGTTTTATAAAGTACCTCAAACATTGCTTGTCAGTGATGGCCACTAATATATTTCTTCAAAGTGGTTATTAAAGTTGTTGTAACAGGATGGACACTACACAGGATGAAGGATATTTTCAAAAGAAGCCCTGGACTGAGAAGAGACAGCAGATGCTGAATTCATAAACCAGACTTTTAATCAAATCATCCTGACAAGTGGCTGACATCAAATGAATAATATTGTGTCCGATGCTACAGTATGTGATTTGTTTGGAGAGGCTTGCTCCCCAGCATTAATAAGGTACTGCTTGCACAGAGGAGAAGAGAGAGAAATAGCAGGAGAGAGAGAGAGAGAGAGAGAGAGAGAGAGAGAGAGCAAGTCCAAACAGGTCTCACAAATATAATTATCTTCTAATTTCCTTCAGATAAACAACAGAGCAAGAGCTCACACTCTGAACTGTAATTAGCGAGGGTATCACGCTGGTAAACCCTCGATCTGGTGGTGAAGAATGACTTATAAACATGTTGAATCCTATCATATCATATATCACACCATATGTCATATCAGATCAGATCAGATCATTATATCTTATATCATATGTGTTATGTGCACATATGCTGCATCACACAATTGTATCACCTCGTCATGTGACATTACACTAACACATGACATACGGTCAGTGGTGGCAGAAGTACCCTGATTATTTACTTAAAGCTGCAGTGGGTAGGAATGCAGCAAATATGATTAAAAAAAGTTATTTTTAAAAAAACGGGTGACTATATCCTGATAGTAGTGTATGAGATAGATCAGATAGTGCTGTGGGCGGGACATTGAGCGAGCACTGACAGCAGGCTGACACTGAGAGGAGGCTGATCAGAGCCAAAGTAGCGCATTTATAAATTTATTTATTTTATCGGTTAAAAAAAATTATCGATCCCTATCAAACACCCCAGTGTATGTGTAGCTTAATCTATAATATCAGATTTTATTTGTTGGTAATATTCTGTATTAATAATCTGAATCTGTAAAGCAACTAGTTCCTAAATTCAGCAAATACATATAGTGGAGTAAAAGTAGAATATTTCCCAGTGAAATGTAGTGGAGTAGAAGTATAAAGTAGCAGAAAATGAAAATACTCAAGTACAGTACAAGTACCTCAAAATTATACTTGAGTACAGTACTTAAGTAAATGTACTTAGTTACTTACAGTAGCATGACATGTATGCAGGCAACTTATCATATACATGTATTTTGCATCAGATAAAGGGATAAAAAGAGAATGCTGTAGTTTATATAATGCTCTTTTTAGCATCTAAACAAGATCTGCACTGTTGAACAAACTACTGTTGAGACATGGTTATTGAAAACATTATTTCCACCTTTCACAAACCATTATGAAAGGATGAATAGTGGAAACTGTCGAGAGCTATAAGTACTCTACAGTGTACTTGTGGAGATTTTATGTAAATAAACAGTGTTTGCATTCAGTGTCACCTGTGTGCATGTGAGTCCTCGTATGCGTGCACAAGGTCAAATACAATGTGAACCCACACGGAAAAATATTCCTCCATAGCACTACTAATGGGCAAAAACTCAACGGGGAACCTTTAACAAGAATTGATGTGAATACTGAGGCGGTATGCAAGAAACGGTGACTATATCTTCTGTATACTGTAGGTTGAATGTTTTCAATGTTGACTGAAAGGGGGAGGTGCTATTTTACAGAATAAGCTCTGACATTCTCAATTATTTGTTATTATTATTACACTTTACTTTTACAAAATGGTATTACCATTTGATGTCTATAATTGTCTTATTGGGTTTATTTTTTTTATGATGCTTTTCTGCAAAAAGGATTTCCTTTTGTGGAACAATAAAGATCTGAACTGTTTCTGTGTTGCTTAGATTCTGTAGGTTTTATGTTTTTAATGTTCTATGCAGCAACACGTTTCTTGCATTTGTCACGTGTGTGTAGTTTCCCCTCCGTAGGGCCGAAATGTAACCTTGCCTCTTATACAACTTAATCCCCGCGGCAGGGAATCTCTCCACCTTCAGCCTCATTGTGCTTTAATCAAAGCTCCCCAACATGGCCTCCACAGGTTGCTGGAGGGAGCAGCGGAGAGCAAACCTCGTCCATCTCTGTCACCTCCCCCCACTATATGATAATGATTCGCACAGTTTGTCTGTTGTCTGAGCTAATGCAAATCAGATTGTGACTCACTGTGACTGTGCCCTTCAGTGTGTGGCGGTGAGGATTGTTCATCATCTGCTTGTCGAGGGTCTTAATAAAGTTTTTTTTATGAATACTGAAACCCTGAATGGGCCTTTATCTTTAAAATTGCATTTGTATTATGTAGCAATGTGTACATTTAGCAGAATATGTTTGCTATGTTAGGGGCAGAACGGTTCGGTTCATATCACGGTTTTGGTTCGGTTCGGTACATTTATGTTATAGTGAGGAGGTCAATTTCTGATTTCAACATGCTTTTCATTTATTTGGCAAAATAAGTTAACAAATGTTTGCCTTAACAAAAGTATGGCTTACATAAAGAACATAAACACTTCTTCTTTTAAAAATCTTAATTGAAAGAATAGGTCTTCTACAGTAATTAGTGCTGAAATTATAAACTAAGCCAAACACTGAAGCATAAGCTCAACCAGAACTATGCTAAAAAAATACAGTATAACATGTCTCAATTCCCTGATTATCAGCTCTTTTAATTGAAATTTTTGTTTTTTTTTCCACTAAAAAAGTGGAAAGTATTTGGAAAGGAATACGGTTGGATTTCTGTAACACTGTGTTACTTAAAAACAATTAATAAATATAAAACACACAACAGGGATTGTGATGTTGCCCCTCTCCAGTTTCCAATGTGTCACTGCTTGTGTCAGAGAGATGCTCACTGTGTGGCTCATAATTACTATTGGCAGACATATAATATAATATTAATAACTGTTTTCATTAGTGTATAATCTCTGGAAAATAAGAGCTGTCGTCTTTTTGTTACCTTGGAATGAGCCGTTTATATCTACATTGGGAGCGGGTCCTCTCCACAGAGTTTCTACAGTAGCCCAGAACGGACAAACCAAACACTGTTAACTTTTCCTCCTTGGGCCGGAGTCGATAACGTTACTCGCTCCTGTCGCACACGGGAGAAATTGCAATCTCATCGCAAGATACCACCAGATCCTACACGTTGTTCCTTTAAGGTGTAAAATGAATTTACTAAAACAAAACCCGTCACAGCACCTGCATTTCACAAGGTTTAAAATGAAAACAGACTACATGGATAATTTCTAAACACGCTGTTATATCTATTCACCTCCAAATGCTTTTCTTTTCATCACTCTACCACCCGCTAGCAAAGCTGTAATTAAAAAGTCGGAGTTTCCATTGACAGGTTCTTCAGGGACTTGGTGTGTAATGTACATTAGCAGTCAGGTGTTGCAGGCAGAAAGGTAACCCTGCCATCAGCACTTTGTTGTTAGACTCAAAACTGCTGCAGCTGCAGAAAGTGGTCTGAGGTCAGTTTGTAATAACAGGTAAGTTATTAGAGGAAAACCAGTGAGCATTTACAACAGCAGACACAACGCCCTGAAGAGGATGACGGCTCTGTCAAGTCCTTTCAAGATGGGTGATTGCAATTTAAAAGGATTTCTAAAACTACGATGACTTTGTTTTGTGGCATTTGAAGTCAAAAATACATTTCACTGCCTCCTTATTAGGAAAAATCCTTCGTGGTAGATCAAAATAGAAAAAGAGTTGTCAGAGAAATAGTTGCAGCCACGATAGCAACTTCCTAGACTGTTGATTTTATCAAAAATAGATAAGAAAAAAAGTATGGCTTTGTAAATTCAAACAGCACATTGAGGTTAGATTGCGCGATCCAAAACAGATAACGTCTTGGCAGAGTAGTTTGTCAGAAAAGCTTTAACAGTACTGTAAAAAAAAAGTGATATATTCTTGTCCTTTAATGGTTTTCATACATATCTGTAGACTCAGAGTGACTGACAAAAACGATTCCGGGTATACTAATCTGCCCTAAAAAGGTGTGTAAATACTATTCAGTATTAGAACACAAAGGTGTTTATGCCCCACAACACTCCACAGGAGGGTAACATAACCGAAAGTAGGCAATAACCCTCTCCACGCTGCTAAATGTCATTTCCCCCGCCTACTCCCCCACACAATGGAGAACCACAATCAAGCAGACCTTGTATGTTGGCCCGCTGAATGAGTGTCTGCGGCAGCTGAGTGATAAATTATAATCCTTATTCAACAATAGACTGGCTCGGAAAAACCGCGTGTCTGCTAGAAATCCTGAGTGTTACATAAGATGTACAGACGCAGATAATAGATACGAAGAAGGCTTACACTGAGTCTGAGAACCTGAACATGATGAAGCACCTCTGTTGGTTTGGTAAACAACCACCAACCAAAAAAAAAAAAAAAAAAAAAATCAGGTGAACTAATAGATGCTTCTAATGACTTCATATTGAGAAATAGCCTGGAAGAGGTGAAACGCTTGTGTATGCGTTGCATCAACGACCCTGTTGGGGGAAAAAAGGCTCAATGTTTATTGAAAGTGCCGCTTTTCTATTTTCATTCAATTGGTGTTTCATTTGCAGTCCCGACCAGCGTCTGCTCTGATAGACGCGCACACACACAGAATGAGTGTCTGTTTAATGGGCTGGGAGCCAGCGCAGT
>CAKALG010036202.1:0-10530 GCA_916700815.1 Helicolenus hilgendorfi | reverse complement strand
ACAGGAAGCCGATGTACCAGGCTGTGATCAGCTCCTACACAAACACATTACATGTTGACCAGAGCCGTGGTCGGGGCCATAGATTCTAACTTACTGATATTTCAGAGCCGTGGTCGGGGCCATAGATTCTAACTTACTGATATTTCAGAGCCGTGGTTGGGGCCATAGATTGTAACTTACTGATATTTCAGAGCCGTGGTCGGGGCCATAGATTCTAACTTACTGATATTTCAGAGACGTGGTCGGGGCCATAGATTCTAACTTACTGATATTTCAGAGCCGTGGTCGGGGCCATAGATTCTAACTTACTGATATTTCAGAGTCGTGGTCGGGGCCATGGTTTCTAACTTGCACAATCCTCAGTCAGTACCTACAGTATGTAAATGTATCATGTCGACCGACCACATTGTTCCACTAACAGTGTTTGGAGCAGCTGGCTTTCACATTGTTCCGTGAGACCACAACATCTCTCTAAAAGATAAATGTTCTGCGGTGATGAGACCAGTTTCATGGAAGGCTCATTAGTTTAATATCAGCTTTCACACTTTCCCGTTTCCCACGGGGATAAATAAAGTATTTCTGATTCTGATTCAAAGGCTCCGGTCTCTGGGGTGTCGAGAACACCCTCGATGTGTTGCTCAGCGTGAAGAAGCTGATCTGGAGCCACGTCTTCAACAGGTTTCGACCATGGCTTCTTCAAACAACGTACTGTTTGTGCATATCAGTGTGTGTTTGTGCATATTAGTGTGTGTGTGTGTGTAAAAAGTTAACTTCCTTCCTTGGAGTGTGTGCGAGCCTCCTACCTCTACAGTTTGGCTCTCACCCCAGTTGGCCCAGTTTCTATCCCACCAACAGAACCTCTCTGAGCATGAAAAAGTAGCACCAAATTGGCTTTACTCAACATTATTTCATTCATTTATTTGTTGAATAGGAAAACGGGGGACCTGTCTCCTGGCTGCAGTGGAACCAATTGGCTAAAACATAAGCACCTTTTTGTTATTGGAAGAGGGGCTGAAAGCTCACATTAAACCCAGCGCTACCTCACACACACACACACACACACACACACGCATGCACACACACAAACACACTGGCCTGACCAGCTATCAGCAGGGCAAAGAGCTGTAGGACATTTGTACACTGCAGGGCACAACTCTACATACTGCGCTATGCGAGCACACACACTCTCTAACACACACACACACACACACACACACACACACACACACACACACACACACACACACACACACACACACACACACACACACACACACACACACACACACGCAGAGGTCTGATCTTTGCCCAGACAGGCGTGTCTCTACTAGACAGAGTGGCTGCATGTTAAGTGTCTCTTGGCACCATCACTAATAATACCTGCCTTGCTCCAGGTGGCTTGGCATACTCTGCTTGGCACACACATACACACACACACACACACACACACACACAGACATGCATGTCGACAAAGAATACATATGTTCTCAGTGCTGCATGACAGTTTGATAGCACCTAAAGGTGAGCAAGGTCACCTGCCTCATTTAAGGTCGCCTACGTAGAAAGGATCTCTTGAGTGTGATCTGAGTGCCAATATGTTGCAACTGGCAAAGCGTTTACGCCCATAGCCGTGCTCTGTGTGTGCATGTGTGTGTACTCTGTCTTTGAAGTATGAAACGAATGCTAGTGGAGGCCATGGGAATTTTCCTCATCTCTACCTTCGGTCCCACATGACGTGAACGCAATGTACGTCACGACACTGTTTTTGCATATACAGCGCAGCCAATTGAAACACAGCAGGTGCCCTCCCTTTAGTTTTTTTATGAGAAGCTGTGAGGAGCATTACAAGTTCACAGCCTGCGAGGGACGGGCAGTTTAGATGCATGATGGCAGCACATAAGATCCAGGGACCAGAGTACGGAGACAAATGGAGGCCAAGTGTTTGTTCATTTTTTTCAATTTGAAAAAACAAAATTGTAAATGGAAAGGTTTAAACTAATACTTATAAAATAAATAACAACTGGAATATAAAGTGTAAGAATTTTTCAGAATTTTCTTTGGTTTCATTTTTAATTTTAATTTTTCTTTCTTCAGATTTGTTTTATACGGCACATTTATTTCATAATTGTATGTACATATCACAACAGGAGAAGGGGAAGAGGAGAACTAGTCCTTACTAGTTCTGACAAAACTAACGTTAGTGAAGAAAGGAGGTGAAACACGCTTCACCCGTTTCACAAGGAATAGTTGGCCTGTCCAGGTGCTCACAGAATAGAGCAATCTTGCAACAGAGAGAGAGACTTAAGAGACCAGGTTATTCAAGAGGATGTGAGTCTTGTTTGACTCTGATGAAGATGCAGTTGGCGTCAAAATGTTAGTCTCTAATAAAAGTTGATTGCCTCAAATCCCTGTGCTCCAGTGTGCTTTGGATCTAGTCTCTGAAGTCTCTCCTGTTAAAACTAACGTTAGAGTGCTAATACTGTATATGACAGATTTAAAGTAAATAATATACAAAGAAATGGAATATGGTTTGGAATAAAGTTTGCTCCGGCTGATGGGCGGTGCTTGGTTTTTCCTCAACTGATCTCAACATGTCACAAACTTTCTCATTTTACAGCTAAACAGTACTCTACAAGATGTTTCTGAAAACATTTGAGGCAAGAAATAGACATTACAGTAACAGAATATTGATTCATATCTGATCAGCGCTGCCTAGTTTGACCATTTGATCAGAGTTTGTGAGTGATTGACAGCTGCTCAGAGACGGCAAGGCTCCAGCTCGGCTCTGATTGGTTGTTTTCCTCCGGTCTGTGAAATCCTGCAGATGCCGTTAGGAGCACCGGAGGACACAGAGGCACATGATTTTTTTCAGATTACCTGTCTCATGCACTACTGTCAGGATATAGTTACTGTTTTATAAAAATAACTTTTTAAATCAGGTTTGCTCCATTTCAACCCACTGCTGCTTTAAGTGACTGCTATAAATATTTTATTCCAGTGGGGTGACACCTTTGTTTTAGTGCATGAAACCTCTGGCAGAGAAAAACATTGGGGAGACGTACCTCTCCGTGAGTAATTAATAGTTATCAGACACATGCACACTCGCCCTAGGAATAACACTGAGGAAAAATAAGCAGCTCTAAAGTTTCAGTCCACCATTTAATTGCTTGCACCCAGTCTACCATTTAATTGCCTATACAGCGTGGAGTCGATGGTCTGTATAGTTTCCGTAATCAAAGTGACATTACCCCCTCACGTGCAGCCAGCGGTGCACACTTGGTGTTACCTCACCTCGTTGAGTGTGTTTATATGTGTGTGTCTGCACTATAGTGGGGGCAGCGGGGGGTGCAATATTCATTTTCAGCTCAAATAAACCTGGGAAATGAACACACCTCTCCTCTGCACCACTTGCGTCTATACGTCATACATATGCATACACACACACACATACTATGTTGTGTTTGTGTGCTCCATTTATTTTTAGACCAGAGGCAGGATATTGGGTTTCATTAAATGTCCCAGACCCCTTTTCTTTTCCCTCCTTCCCCAACCATTCCTCCACCTCGTTCTCTCTCACACACACATTCAGTCCCAGGGGTAAGGTGGTGGTGGTGGTGGTGCTGGTGTGGTTTCCTGCTTGTGTTGTGACGTGAGGCAGCTCTGCTCGCTGGTAGAAAGGCCTCTTTGTGTCTGACCGTCTCTGCCTTTCCACCGCTGACAATTATTTTCCCCTCCGACTTTCAGCTGACAGTCTGCTGTGCTATATACGCCGCTGTCGTCATTCTTCATCGTGCTGTTTGAGAAAGAAAGAAGGAAAAAAGACATAAAGAAAGAGATTTCAGCAGCTGCACCTTTCATTTTCACTACTTTAAGTGTGACGACGGTTCAGGGGGCTCACCGGCTAGAAATGGCCTCAAACACTTTGGGCTTCTTTTCTACAGCTTTATTTGCTGGATTTTACAAGGCCAGGCCACCCAGAATTATACAACCTAATTTTTGTTATTTTACGTTTATCACAAGGCCATCAAGGCAAAGACCACAAGGCAATTTCCATCTCCACACGACAAGGAAAACATTTTTCATGTAACGCCCAAATTTGAATCACCAGCCAGTTTACACAACGTGCAACAATCCACCGAGCCGAGAAATCTGTCAGTTGAGTCCAGTTGCTCCATTACGCATCACCAGCCACATCTCATGGCCCCCCCAAAACATCTGATGTGGTTTCTGGGGCCAGAGCAGAAGCAGTGGTGTCAACAGTCACACTGGTGTTTCTGTTGCAGTTTGAGACTCTTTTTTCTGTCCTCACAAACATACACAACAGTTTTCTTCCACAGTGCATACACTGTTGCCAAGAAAAGCTACCACAGATCATTAGCCGTCTCTGCCAGACATCCAGTTTTTCTCACAGTGATTTGCTGCTTTGCCACCAAAGTGTTTTCCCAAGTGACTCTGGCTCTCTGTCTCCCTCTTCAGGAGCAGCAGCTTGTCGGCTCTCAGGAGATCATTCCTCTGATATTTGCCTCAAGCCTTTCTTGACTCTCTGATGTGTCTACCTTTAAAGGGGGCATATCATGAAAAACTCCTTTTTTTGGAGCGCCTACCAAGCCACAAACTGTTTTTTTGCTTTTTTGTGGGCTGCCTCGATCAGAAAACATGAGATTCAACAAGCCAATCAGATTCGGCTCCCCATCCTATGTCACATGCAGGTTTATTAGAATATACCGCCCACAGCTTGAGAACTACCTTTGTAAAGATGCACCATGTTTTTCTCACAAGCCAATCAGAGCAGACTGGGCTTTTTCAGGAGAGGGTCTTAAAGACACTAACATGGAGCGTTTCAGGCAGAGGGTGAATACAGGTCAGTGGGCTACCTGCGGGTCTGTGAAGCCAATGCAGAAGTTCCTTAAACTTTCATTCTTTCTAAAACCCAGCAGGGGGCGACTCCTCTGGTTGCAAAAAGAAGTCTGATTGTCTCAAAGTCTATGAGAAAATGATCCTACTTCCCACCTGATTTATTAGCTCAGTAAGCGTTGTAAACATGACCATTTATGATCTCAATCTTTAGTGGCAAGTCTTTATCAATACAGCATGATGTTCATTTCGTAAATTATGGTCCTATTTAGAGTCAAATAGGCATGGCTACCTTGTGATTGACAGGTCGCTACTATGGCATTGTCCACTCTGGGAGTTGGCCGTGTTTCGTCTTGAAACTTTAACCCTTTCACAGTGTGTTTTCTGTTGATGTAAGTTAATTATAACCTTTTTGGTTGCCTAATATGTCTTATTCAGCGTTTGGTAGTACTTAGCTCCTCCCTTTCGTGTCACTTCTGGTTGCAAAAAACCAAGATGGCGATGCCAAAATGCGTGTGACTATGTCCACTTCTTATATACAGGTATATAGAGACAGACAATATGAGAAAAATAATGTTTTTGAACATTAAAGCATGTAAGCATTTAAAATATATGGTTGTCTTTTTGTTCTGATTTACTATTCCTATCATGTGCTTCAGAGCTGAGGAGCTCCCCAGTATCCCATTAAACCTGTGCTTTAAAATGAGCTCAACCATAGCGCTGCCTCTCTCATTATGGTAGGGGGAACGGGACTAAAAACCTCTCCAGAGTCCCACTGTGAGGCTTTATCTTACTTTAACTTGATGCACCACATGGATTTGAGTGACTACTATTGATTTTGACTTTACTCACATAACAAGACGCAAGCAGTCAATTGTCTTTGCAAGAAAGAAAAGACAACAGCAAGATGAAGTGTAGTGTTGCTAGCTGTGTTTTGTTACTGTAGGCAGAGATGATAATTCTCCAGTCCTATATCATTAACCCATTGTAGAAGAAGAGGGAGCTCCAGTCAAACCTCAAACGATGGAAAACCGAGTCGAAAACGTAATAGAAATATGCAATCTATGTTTGTTTTTATGTTACAGTCTCCTCATCTGTCCACACAGGTCTGATGTTTTCATGCACAACATTTTTTTGTCTCTCCAGTGGAGCGGAGGCTTCAGTGATGTGCTTCATGTAATGATTTATTTGCAAAGATGTTTTCGCTCTTCTCCCGACTGGCTTCGGCAAGAGTTTGATTGACAGATGGTTCATCCAATCACCTGCCAATATTTTTACCTACTCCTTTTCCAAACAGTTTATGTTTCCATTGCACTTTGTAGCGTTTTGTTTTTATCAATACACCAACTTTTCCACCAAGCATGCCACCAAGTATTTTTTGGGATATTTCGACTTTTATTTTGTAATCCAATTGTATGCACACTTTGAAAATGTGCATACAAACCGGTGGATGGACACGCACTGGTCATGGTCACTGGTCATATGAAACACTGTAAAATTGCTGTGTCATAAAATGAGCGAAGTCACAAGGGGAAAACCATTATTGGACTAGCCAAGAAATCAAATTACTCTTGGTAGTAATTTCAGGTAATTGCTTTGCTCTTTATACCGAGGACACTGAGGAAAACACTTAAGTCCTTCATGGGTTTCTTCTCCTGGAGGTCTTATACTAGATTGTTGGCAAGATAGTCAAAGCCACAAACAGTGAGAGTTTGAACTTTGATTGATTGTCTGTATCTCCATCAGTGAGTGATGAATTGCCCCAAAAGGAGCCCAAAACTAATTTGGCGTGGATACAACTCTATTTACCAGCAGGCACAGGCAGGTTAATAATGGCTGTGTCAGAGTGACATTAAAATCATTTTTGTACTCTATCACACTTCCAGTTTGCTGTCAAGTGGCGAGGCTTTAAACAAGATGGTAAATAGCAGCCCACGCATCTCTCTCGGCTTTTCTCCAGACCATTTTTTCATCATCGTTGTTGTAACATTTTCTAATCTGAAGATTAATTTCCTATGGGAGCCACACATTCAGCAAGGTGAACATATTAATCATGTAGAACAGTTTGTGTTATATTGAGAGCCAGATGAAGAGCTTTATGAGATCTTAAAAGTCTATTAGATTAAACACAACACCTCATTTGGAGTTGTTTACCAGTGGACGGAAAACACTTTTAAAGGGTATTGATATACCATAAAGATCGACATTATCTATTGTCTGCTTGCCTAAAGAGCTGCTGCCAAGGTAACTGAGAGGGAGCACTGCTGCGACAACAAGTTAGATATCTCAGTTGGAAGGAAGCCCACAGAAACAGGAAAGATGCTATTTATCTGGCAGGAACTGAGACGTCCAGACAACAAGTGTGGGCTGGTAAAGGAGGGATGGCGGCGATGTCGATGAGTGATTATCTGTTAAAGAAACAACAATGTTAAAGATGCTACATATTAAATTAAAGCTGCACGACACAATGTTTTTATATTAATATTGGGTCTAATGTCTGTATGTAATGTGAAAGAGATCGCTCAGAGTGATGAACAGACAGATATTTATCACCCAACTCTACAGTTCTTCAACAAATCAAATACTAAAAATGGTGTCTGTGGCTATCGCAAGACTTCCACAAGCTCCTAGCTTGACAGCTGTGTGTACTAACAATTGTTGATTACTGTCGGGATGTTATGAGAATTTCAACAAATAAAACTAAAAATGTTTTTGAAGGACATTACCAACTGTAGCTTTAAAGACAACAATCACTCTTCTGCAAGGGTTTCCACAAGATTTGAAAACTTGATTGCAGGGAAATGCTCCCATTCAGCCACAAGAGCATTAGGGAAGTCAGACGCAGATGTTGGGCACACAGTCTGTGTTCAATTTCAAGCCAAAAGTTCTGGACTTGGAAAAAAACTTGGAAAACCATGTCTTTCTGAACTTGGCTTGAAAACGGTTGCCACAAATTTTAAGGCACACTATTGACTAAAATATCATTGTATGCTGTAGTATGATTTCCCTTAAATTGATATTTAAATGGGGTCATGTCTAAACTATTAAAAAAAACTGGACCAAAAGTACCCATAACGACACACATCTCAGAATGTAAATCGTAGAGAGACTATTAGAATGGCCTTCTCAAGCATTGTTACGATAGTGTTGGTAATCAGTAAAAGTAAGTAGAAGTACTTTTGAGTAAAAGTCCCAAATTTGAAAATTATCACTTAGATGCTGAGTTGCTTTTGTATGAAAGGAAAGCAACACTGATTTCAACATGAAACTTGAGGGCTTAGAGAAAAGACAAATTACTGACGTTAAGGAGCAAAACAGATTGATTACTTAGAGCCTCTTTTAACGCAATACATCATCCTCCAGCCTTTTATGTTTGGCTGTGGATAAATTACACCATCACCGTGAAAACTGGTTCATTCATTGTGTTGCTTTGCATTGATTTATTTTACGAGGCTTGGTCCCATTTTTTGCAGTGTGCTTGATGTACTTACAGCACAAAGGGGAGTGGATCAACCAAGAGAGAACGACCTTAATCTTTAATGAACAGCTAGAGACTACCAATAGAAGGTAAGTAGCAGCATGAAAAACCTCAACAACTCAAAATCCTTTAATAAAATGTTAAAAGAAGCCTTTGATGGAGGAGGTAAAAAAAAAAAAAACATCAAGAGTGATATGCCCAGCAGAAAAACAGCATGTACCTCAGGTGAGAATTCACTTTTTTTGTTAGTGATAATAGCCATGGTGAAAGGCAGGTATACGTTTTGTAGCTGGTTTTGCACCGTAGGCAGGGTGTGTGTCGCATTTCAACAACTAATGGTAACGTTACAACAATTTTTTCTGAACATTCAGCATATGTGAAGTGGCTTTAATCAATATATTAAGAATGTATCAAATAACAATGTGACAGGGGTTGCTCATAGTGATGAACATACCTAGGTGAGTTTCACTTAAAGACTGTATTATGGAATGGGTGAGCTTTCCCCTGTAAGTGTTGCCACACCGCTTAATCACTGAGATTGAGAACAGTTGACACCTTGTTTACTCCCCTAGTCTAGCAGCCCCTTAAAACAAGCATTGGTGGCCAAGCGAAGGCTTGGCTCACTCTGTTCTGCCCCATTACTGCTGTTGATGGAGATGAACATCAGACTAAGGTGCCATTTGCAATCTTAGCTCCTCTTAGCTCATGCTCTGAGCCCAAAAAGCATGCCTCCTATTTCTGCTTTGGAAACTCTTTTATGTACTTAATGTTCTGCTCACAACTGGGCATTGTTGGCACACAAGTCATCACCAGTACTATTTTTCTTTAATTTATTTCCCTCTTTCAAACACAAAACTTTGATAACTTAAAAATGGTTTTGCTTAAAATGTATGTGTTGAGAAAAGCTGCAGTATCCACAAACAGAATCAATAGGCTACAGGGTAAATGCATGGTAACATTAAGAGATGCGTCATAGAGGAGCACACAAGCTACAGTACACTGAGTACAATGAGTATTCATGAGTAGTCTGTGGCCTTTGTGCTTTTGGCTTAAAGCTTTTTGGTGAATCAAGCTTCCCACATTCTGACTATTGTGTCCTGCAGCATTTATTTAGCTCAACCTGGCACCGAATGATGTAAATATGTGTTCGTCAGCGCTAAAAGAGAGTGAATATTGGACACATTTGGTCTACACTTTGGTCTAACTATTGTTGATGGTAGCTCATCTGATTTTTAATCGCACTCATAGTGAGAGCAAAAGAAAGGATGAGTCAATTCAATAATATTGGTAATAAACGTTCAAATGTTGTCCAGGGCTTTGGAAAATCTTCTAATATGCAACTCCCTCACCAAGCCTGTTTGATGAGGGAGTTGCAGCCAACCTTGTGTCTGTATTTTCAGAGCTAAACTGTACTGCCTCTGGTGATGAAAACAGAACCAAATAGGCACATTTATGGGTTATTTCACAGTTTTGACAGGAGTTTAAAAGGACTGAAAGACCTGACTGTAAACGTTCAGGGGTATATAAAAAAGCTTCCTCTGTAAGTTGTGACAGCAGAGTTATATCAAATAGCTCAAACATGAAAATAAAAAGAATATCACAGAATGAAAAATAACTTTAAATCATCAGTTATAATGCACGGTAAACTAATAAATGTCATGAACAAATCAACAGAAAAAAATGAAACCAAAGCAGAGAGCATTGAGAAGCAAACACAACAAATAGCTTTGTCTCTAACTGTCTCTGAAAAAATAAGAAACATAAATAATATATGTATTCTGGATAGGCCCAACTGAAGACTAGTTTATTTCAGAACACAGTTTTAAGAAAAATATTTTTGGGTAGAAAAGCAATCATCTGATTCACTAGATAGAAATATTCTTACATAGTGAATTTTCAGAGGTCAAGAACATCAACTTGAGCTTTTCCCATGTCTTGGCTTTTTCAATGTCTCTCCTCTTCAATGCAACCTTACACAAAAGAGCTTTCTTTGATCTTGTAAAAATACTTTTGCACAATTCCACATCAAGGAGATGTACAGTGTTTGAAGGGCTGTCTTTATGATTTAGAATAAAACAGAGTAGATATCCTTTGAAATCCTCTGTAATAATAGACAATGCTCCAAAAATATATTGTAGAAATCGTTGAAATTCATCACCAGACACCAGACATATTGAGGAAGAAGCAGCATGACTAAT
>CAKALG010036198.1:0-15217 GCA_916700815.1 Helicolenus hilgendorfi | reverse complement strand
ACACACACACACACACACACACAGACACACACACACACACACACACACAGACACACACACAGACACACACAGACAGAGAGAGAGACGGATATAATAAACACGGAAAACAGGAGAATTTCACTTGCAGGACAGATTTCGCTCTGGGCCTGACGACGATTCAGAAACATGGGCCAGCGCTCCAGAAGAATGTGCCAGAAATAGAAAAATAATAGTGTCTGTAATAATGAATGCCCCTAAGTTAAACCAGGCAGGTTTGTTCAACAGGAGAAAATATTCTTTGTGGGTCTTGTTTCCATTATGCTGTTATCATATTCTGGGGGTAAAGGCACATTTTTAACAGTAATACTCCAATATGTCTGTGTTTTTATTTTGGCTGCTTATAATGGTATGTAAAGTACCGTGAGGGGTGGACTTTTGAGCAAGTAGAAGGCTCACGTTAAAAGACTAGAGATGTTATGTCCTGTATGAATTTAGAGAAAATCCCTACTACCCGGTAAACAAAGAGTACATTTTGTGCGTGGCACTGCTTCTTGACATTTTTTGAGAAACCTTTTATAGTAATCTGAGTTTCTATTTTTATTTGTAATAATCATCATTCATTATTTATTTTTTTATTTTGCTTTTCTTATCCTATTTATTAATTTTACATTTCCTTTATTTCTCAACATACTTTTTCTATTACTATTAAGGTGTACTGTAAATATTTTCTCTGTGTTGTCTATAATTTTAACTTTAACTATCCATAATTTAGAAAACATTTTCTGTGGTTGCTTGTGTGTTTGTTTTTTTGTGTGAGCAGATGGATGTGAAAAACAATAATTTCCCTGTACAGTTACTTTCAATAAAAGACTTTTGAAAGAAGATGTGACACCAGTATTTAAAAGCACAAATTTAACCTATAAATATGGGTGAAATAATAATTTAAAAGGGACAAACAAGACATTGAAAAGGACAAAGCAACATGAGCAGATTGATAAATCTCCATCATACTTCCTAATAGTGCAATACTGTATTAATCTGTCATGTACCAATATTTATTTGTCATTAGACACCCTGAACGGTGCTGCCAGGTGGAACCACAAAGCATCTTGAAGGAGAAATGAAACACCATTCATCCATCTGCGACACAAATGAGCATCAAACACGACCATATGTTTCCTGGATGGATTTTTTATCGACCATTTAGTTCCATTTCCCTGTATCACATTCCTTCAGAAACATGCCGCATGCAGCTGCTGTTTTCTACTGGGGCATCTGAGTGTTAACCGCCTTGTTCTCTGATGCCTCAAAAATCTCACTATTCCTGTGAGTAAAGCCAAAAAAAAAGTCTGAAAATTTCAAAAATGCATTAACCTGCTTGGATATTTATGAAATTCCCTGACTTTCAATGTTTGGATTGCATAACTCCAGGATATTCCATGACGTGATATGTGTGAGGCTGCTGGTTGGGTTAATTATCTCTGAGGAGGATCAGCTGTGGAGCCTGATTGTCCCTGATGAGGATCAGGTGTGTGAAGCCGATATCTACCCCTGGTTTCAGGTAGTTAGAGCTTCATTCTGTTGCGTCTTCTAGCTGTGTAGAGGTGTGTGTATCAGCAGAAGTTACCACGGGAACCTATCGGCATGATTTGCTCACCATTTTCACCAGTTTACTATCTGAGTCCATTCATATAAATATCTTGGTGAGGGTGGGGAGCCTTTCTTTTTCTGGCTCATTTTCATTTGGTGTTTATCCTTTCCCCTTCCAATTGATACTAAGATTCCCCTGGCCTCGCGTGTGCCTGTGGACTCAGAGTCACAGATACAGAGAGTGTATTTTACGGTGCTGACGCATGTTTAGCAAGCATGACGGGCACCTTCACTGAATCCCCAGACAGATAAAACTCACACCAAAATGCTGATGACACAGGGCCTCCTATGCCAGCTGGCAGGGGCCCATAACAACGTCTACTCACGGTGGAAAAACATGTCACAACCCCTGGGTCTGCTCATCTCCATATAGAGTTTCATCATTGCTGTGTTTTGGTTGTTGAGGTATAGTGTTTGTCATATATTATTGGGTGTTGAGAAGGGGTCGGCCAATTGCTATTCCGAAACACCAATAGTCAGAAAAATGATGCCCATTATTCCAAGGCTCCGAAAATACACTTTCCGTGCAACAAACACAAGTACATCGCTTATTATTATTACGTAGAATGGCGGCAATTGTTTTTTTCATTTCTAAAATCTTACTTATCTGATAATGCAGATAAAAACATCTAATCAAACCTGAATCTCTACAAATAGATTCTGCATTTACATGTAGAATCTGTAGGCAGCAGGACAAGATATGGGCATCGGAAGCGTTCTGGTTTCTGTTTGTATTCTGAGCAGTATTGACCAATCACGTTGGAGCAGGCTTTGGTTGAATGTGGGTAAACAGTCCGTGTGGAGAGCAAAAGAGGTGGAACGCATTGGCTGAAATGCAATCTGGGAACCCACCGGCTATCATCTGACGATGATTTAGATTTTTATTGGTTTGTAAATTGGCTACTTGTGAAACAATCCAGTCGCACACGTCGTCTCTCAACTCCAGTCTCGCATCTCAAGTTGCTAATCAGACTGTAAACATTGAGCAGCGAATGGAAAAGGAAGTCTGGGCCCGGATATCTGTTGGCTACAACGGAACCGCAGAAATATATCCCCTTGCCCCCCCAGAGGCTTATCTGTCATCAGACTGATAGCCAATGGGTTCCAAGATTGATCAAACCTTAACAAATGCTTCATTTCTACTCTGTGTAACAATGAAAAGATGGCAGTGTGTTGCTGGCAGTATGATTATCCACATATTTGGGCTACCGACCACAATTATGGAACTTGTAGTCTAATAGCAGACCAATAGGATAACACTCTCACAGATACAGAGCTTTCTTTATCCTCAGTGCCCTGCCACCTCCATTCAATCTAGACCTCAATCAGTAAAACCAATTAACTCAGATCTCTCTGACTTAAACCCAAAACTATGCAATCCATCACTCCACAGTCTGTTTTCTTTTTTTTTTTTTAAACCACACATGGAATATACACGAATAAACACCCACACCACAGCACACATGAGTGCTTTCGTTGCTCCTGGGTCAAGGCCATTAGTTGGGACCACCCTGCTGACTGGACAACCATTCACTGAAACTAAACCCAGCAGGGACCCACTAGACAGAACATTAAACTAACAAAAGCAAAACTGCCATTCTTTGCTCTTCTTTCAATGAAAAAATACTCTCCAGTTCTGACAGAGCTGATGCTGTTGCAGCATCTACACTAACCTCTTCATTGTTGTTTAGAACGAACAGTCGCCTCTGTCGATTCACCGGGTCTCGCACAGATTAGCCACGCCCTTAGCTGCAGTAGCTCCTCGCAGGACGCTGATTGGTCCTGATCCGAGTCGTACACAAACGCATTACTTGAAGTCCGACAAGATGGAATTCCGTATGACATTTGATCCTGCGATTCTAGCGTGATCTCGAGAATCCAGCTGCCGTGCAAGGTTACGCCACCACTGGAAGCACCAAGCAAAAAAACATATAGAAAGTTAAATGCAAGAATAACATTTTTTCTAACTTTTCTACTTTCTGAATCCAGATACTTTGATTTGAGGACACAGTACGTTATCGATGTAATACAGCTCATATAAAATGTACACACACATGCGGGGCATAAACACAAATATTGATTGACCAATTCAAACACACACACACACGACTCAACCCAGTGCTAGAAATGCTGACTTGTGATAAAGACGAACTACTCCAAACTGAATACAGCACCTTGTTAACATGAGGGTGTGTGAGTGAATTTTAAAATGCGTCTACAGTAGGTGCCTGTGCAGTGTGTGTGTGTGTGTGTGTACCAAACGAGTGTGTCCATGTTCAGCGTCTGTATTCAGCAGTGTGTTTGCGTGTGTGTGTCCTTAGTTTTTCCCTGACTCAGCTGTTTGAGCGATCCAGAGATCAAAGTGCGGAGAGTTAGACGAACACTGCAGTGAAGTTTCAGCAGCTGATGAATAAACATGAGGAGGGACATTTTATGCAACGCACACGTACACACATCCCTTTAAAGAACAGCGGACAAACACATCAACACTGCTGCTACTGCATGCATCCCGCCTGCTGAATCCTGGCATAGAGGTGCAGAGGGATGAACACACACACACACACACACTGTACAGGGTCAACATCGGTGTGTTTCATTAAGTGAGACTCAACTCCTGCCTGTTTGTCTTTGTGCAGAGAGGGGCAACGGGGTAATCCTGCATTTATGAAAGACACACACACACACTGTCTGAAACCCACTCTGGATGAACACACACCAGCCAAAATGAAGGCACGCAAACTGACAGACCCACATATGCGCACATGTGAAAGTGCATGAGCGCAAACTCACATCCATACGCTCTTTCTCCCCCATAGGGAGCAGAAGCCTTTGGCAACCAGTCCACTGATGGATAAAGTGTTATGGACTTCAGCACACAAATAGCAGCTTAAATTCCAGCCAGACTGAACAATAGACATATTATACTAAAGAGGATGTTGGAGAGAGACGGTAGCAAAACAAATCTCCTTCAAACCTGAAATCTGTAACTCTGCGTGTTTAGAATAAAGCAAAGACTAAACATCTAGTGATGCATTTGTGAGGTTGCTCGTCACCCAACCAATTGTGAGTGACAAAATATCAGTTAACAGCACACTGTCAAAACCGAGTATATGTCTGGACTGTGTACGGTCAGTCTGTGGATTTGGGGCTAAATTGTTACAGAAATAATCAGTGGTCATGTCTGTAATGTTAAATCCAGCGGTACATGTCCACCAGGTCCGGAGAGGACACTAGGAGACGTGCTGCTCCACTCAACTGGCCGTTCGAGTGGTGATGTACCCTAATGTTGAATGCACCTGATTGGTCGCTGGTTTTCTGCTTAATGTTTCAAACAGTGGGGTCAGTCTGTGTGGCCTGGGTTTCCAGTTTTGACCTGGAATGCTGACAGTGTCTTTTTCTTTAGTCAACTTCACTCTGTTTCCCAGAGAGCTCAGAGTCCACTAATCTAAATATCTTAGTGAGGGTAGAGAGCCTTTCTTTTTTAGGCTCATATTTATTTGGTGTTTCCCCTCTGCCCTGCAATTGCTTGCAATTTTGTGGTTGCCCTTTTGGGGCTAACTTTAAGATTTCCCTGGTCCGCAATTGCGTCCCACTCCCCCCAGAGACGTGTTTCAATTAAACTTCCGTGGGATTATTTTGGGGTGTGGTGATGAGAGCCTACTCTGAATGACGTATTGCCGGTCTTTTGTATACCGGGAGGCAAGCGAACGGCCACGCTCCAAACAGGCATCACACTAGTGTAGATAAAAGCCTTAAACATTTTAAATAGGCTGCTGCATAATCATAAACACAGCACTTAAATGTATTTATATATTGCTTTTCATATTCATTGCATAGTTAAAGATAAAATAATATACATCATGTACTCACAATGGCACATGTAGATGAACACACACACACACACACACACACACACACACACAGTGTGTGAATCATTGAGCAGTGTAATGACAGGTGTGTCCAGGGCAGCATCCCAATTGGTTTGACTAATGAAAGAGCATCCCATCTCTTATCAATGAATTATGCATCACGCGTATTACAAAACGCTCTACTGCATAGATTATTAATACAAACACAGACACTCTGCATACATATATAGACACGCACACATGCTGACGCAAACACAAAAAATGCTGAAGTGAAAAAAACACTCTAAAGTCACACTAAAATAGTCAAAAAATGTGCTTAATGAAGGTTGGATATTAAATAATATTGCAGCTTGCTGAAATGTTGAATGCTGTGCACAAATTCAGCCAGGATAGTAGCTTTTAGTATTTGCTAAAAGGGAATAAGAGACACACTGGAAGTTGCACAACAAAATGAAGATCCTGTACTGAATGATCTAGTCCCCTGTGATACCATCATTATGTATCACTCTTATAGAGTATATGCACAGGGGACAGCTCCAAATCTGAATTTTGCCTAGGGCCCCAAAAGGGCTTGAGCCGGCCGTATATGCAGTATTTTTTTCATTTAACAACACATAACAATGACAAATATTGTCCATAAACCCTCACAGGTACTGCATTTAGCATAAAAAATATGCTCAAATCATAACATGGCAAACTCAAGCCCAACAGCTGTCAGTGTGGTGACTTGACTATGACTTGCCCCAAACTGCATGTGATTATCATAAAGTGGGCATGTCTGTAAAGGGGAGACTCGTGGGTACTCATAGATCCCATATACATTCACATATCTTGAGGTCAGAGGTCAAGGGATCCCTTTGAAAATGGCCATGCCAGTTTTTCCTCACCAAAATTTAGCGCAAGTTTGGAGCGTTATTTAACCTCCGTCTCGACATGCTAGTATGACAAAGTTGGTACAAATGGATTCCTTAAGTTTTCTACTTTCATATTATGCCAGTATTTTCAATATAGCTTTGAAACGGAGTCCGCTACAACCTTAAAATCACAAGTTGCGTTAATGCGTTAAAGAAATTAGTGGTGTTAAAGCAAATTTGCGTCAACGCGTTAGCGCATAAACTGTAGCAGCCCTAATTATTACTAATGGTATTCATTTTTATTGGTTACAATATTATTTCATTATTCAGTACATAGTTGAGGAAAGCTATCGGGTTAAGTGTTCTCTTATGTCATATAAGGCCTGAGGAGACCTGCGGAAGATCTTTTCATGTAGAGAGAGCCCGACCTGTGATGAGTCCCAGCATGCTGTACAGATGTTCATTATTAAGCAAGAGGTTAATGGTGAGCCCATTATCTGCTGACAGAAGAGGAGTTCAATCAGAGTAAAAAGAGAATACCTGAAATGATTTGTGTGAAAAGAGGACGTTTTAAGTGTTCCCATTTTTACAGCAGGAGCACCCGAAGATAAAATCTGAATGTCAGTATCTCTGCTGGTAATGTTACTGGTTCTTGGAAGGGAGAAAGCAGCCCATTTATGGACTGGATTCATCTACAATCCCATCAAGAAATTAGACTAGATGCAACAACAAAATATACCACTGAAAAAGCTAAGTTGAGCTAACATAACATTATCATGATCTGTGGCTGTAACATTGACATTTATTTTTGTTGGTTATCCGTATGCAATTGGTAAGAATGATGTTCTGTTAGATGTTGCACTCAACGTTAGTCAGCATTTTAGTTGCTTATCTCATCAACCTCCATGGCAGACTGTATTTTAGTTTACTGCAGGGGAGATGATGACAGACTAATGGATAATATTTAATCTACAGGACTTCTTTTCAAACAACTGATAGATGGAAAGAAAACAGTTTGAAGCATCAAAACGGTCAGCAACGTGCATTATGTAAGACAGTTTAAACTCAACAATAAAGTGCAGCTTCATCTGCACATCTGGAGTGAAGTATTTTTACGAGTGTTTAGGGACAAATTTATTAGCGTTCAGTAGTTTTAACAGATGGCCAGCGTGGGTTGAGTTAAATAAAGCGATACTGAAGCGATATAGATATGAAAGATTTGAGCAGAGAAAACGTATAACTATGTAAGTTAGACATGAAGTGAATGCTTTCTGTTTGTGGTAATAAAGAAAGGGCATAACTGGGTTGCAAAATAACTGTGGAATAAAATGGAAATATCAGCTCAGGCTGTATCTACCATGTCATGCAGATAGAAACTACTAATACCATATCATAAGCAGACTAATTTAGTAAATTAATCTATTCATTTGTCAAATACATGCTTTACAAATTCGGGCAGACAATGTGGGCCATGTGAAAGGGTTAAAAATGAACAACTTATTCATAAAAGAAATGTTTTACAATAAAGAATGAATGGAAATAGATTGATTTAAAGTCCCCAATTAACTCACTCATTCACTATTAAAAGGTACCAAATGTTCTGACTCTTTGCAACCCGAGTCATAATATTGGGAAATGCTAGTGACGGAGAGGTAAGCCAGGCACAACGTGTTTATAAGTGTTTAGAGAAAGAGAAAGTTTTCAAAGTACTTGCACAATTATCTGAAAGCAACATCAGAGGGTCAGACTGACTTTGAGTTCAGAGAGTCCATTAACATTTGAGTGATGATGAGGCTGATTTCTTTTTGGTTTACAAGCGAACTTGGCAAGTCATGGTGGACTTCACTGCAGATGAGTTTGGAGTGAACCGTGTTTAAAGGAGAACATTGTGTGATGGAGATGAGGAGACAACTTCAGTGTTACAAGCAAAAAACAATTGTCAGAAAACACGAGTTCATAAAGATCTTTAAAGATGTCTTTTAAATTTGTAAGGTTTGCGTAGTCCTTTCACCGCTCGGAGAGTCTCAATAGCTCCAGGAGCCATAAAAACACTCACGGCTGTTATTCTGAATTCTTGTCATTGCCGAGTCCCGACTTTGACATTTTTGGAGATTTGGCCTAAAAGTTTTTGCCTGACAGCAGAACCGTGGCAGTCGTGTTATGAAGTAAATGAACCTCCTGACAGCTGGACGGAGAAGCTGCAGCTCAACAGAAAAATGATTGACAGTAAATGGACAGCTTTATGATTATTTCTCTCGGCTATAAGGGGTGTTTAACATGTCAAGAGAAAGACACATTTGGTTAATATGAATGTCATATGGCACCTACTGTAAAAGGGAATGGGAAACTTTGATTCATGTTGAGGTTCTCTCATTGCATCACAAGTTTCATATTCACCAAAACTAATATCAATAAAGTTGGGTTAAAGTTTAGGTTTTATTGATTCTGATTCCTGTTTTGCTCATTGGTTCCTTTATATTTTTATCTTATCCTGGTTATAATTCTGACATATTATTTGCTTTTCTTTCTCAAAGGATTGTAATTTTGTAATTGAGTTT
The DNA here is from genome assembly GCA_916700815.1 of Helicolenus hilgendorfi. NCBI lineage: Eukaryota > Metazoa > Chordata > Actinopteri > Perciformes > Sebastidae > Helicolenus > Helicolenus hilgendorfi. The sequence continues at coordinate 6,307 of CAKALG010036198.1, read as the reverse complement.
TTTAAAGCTACAAAATCTGCTGAAAGTAGAGGCAAAGTGTCAAATCTTGTGAGAAACAAACAAATAAACAAAACAAAATGAAATATTGTGACTTTAAAAGTTGTCATGAGAAAATTCGCACACAGATTTTCCATATTCCCGCACCGCATTTTCGCATTGCATTGGTGAAAAACAGCTTTTAGTGTCAGGCTATAAAAACACTAGATGCTTTGCTTCCCATCATGCAATAGCATCTTTCATTAGAACCTCTCTGCCTGGTAAACACCCGTGAATTTCAATCACAACCCCTTCGGTTTGTAACGTAGGCTTCCTGTTGTGAATTTGAAGTCCAAGATAATTATAGCAGACATAATTGTTTTCTCAAAATTGTGACCCTTTTAATACTATTGTTAACCTCCTTCCATCATCCACCTTTCTCTTCTTTTACACTAAAGGCCCTCATGAACTCTCCCAGCACATATCAGCAAATTCAGGTGACGGAACGTTGCATATAAACAGAGATGGTTCTACCTTCGATAATCACACATTCTCTAAACCAACAAGTCATTTACATTTGCATCATCTAGTAACCACAACAACAAACGCCAACAATGAGGTCAAGAGATATCACTGTATCAGCAGGATGAGCTGCAGCTGTCTTGTCCTTCTTTTGGTCTAAGTTGTTCTCCGGATAAGAGCGGCATGCTAAAAGCCTAAACTGTAACCGGGAGCCAAGAACTCCCCTCCTCATATTATCCTGCATGGCACTGGTTCAAAAGTAGCTTAGGAGGCAGCATGGGAATAGGGAGATAGATAAACGTGACAAAAGAAAGATGGAGGTGTGCCAAATGAACGGAGGATAGATGAAAGAGGCTTGTGTGTGTGTGTGTGTGTGTGTGTGTGAGAGAGGGAGTTCAGACGGCTCCAAGAAGAGCTGAGAGGGAATATTTTCATGATCCGTTGGGTGTTGTGGACTTAGATGGTACAGTAGACAGTGCAGTAGAGGCATTATTATGCCAAACATGCAATCTTATAACGCATATGCAATGGGAAACTATAATGACTAATACATTAGCTGTTCATCATGGTTTAAGGACATTCGTTACATTTAGCAACGTATCCTCATACAGTTCATATGACATCTAACGAAAAGTTATTCCTCATTTTTCATACATTTTCCTACAAATGTCCAGAAAAACATGTTAATATCCGCTCGTTACATACATGGTCTTTTCAAAATAAAATTGTCTTCCAGGAAACAATAAGCGCTATTGATACGCCCACTTTTCCACCTCAGCTAAGCGTAAAAACTTTTTTGTAATGTTTGTTTTTATTTCCACTCACATAAATTATCACACATCTTTACAGAGCCTGAAAGCAAACACAAACCAGACCCTAAAGCCTTTACAGCATCCTCATAACCACCAACACACCCACCTCCCTCACTACATAGACAATAGCTCCACCTGTTATAGACAACCAACCCAAAGCCGTCATAGTCCCGACCAGCTGTGTTGTAAAACCGTCTGAATCCCAGAAACAAACCCACCGTTCTGACTCATCAGCATTTAACAAAGGAAACGGCAGAGGAAGATTTACAAATAAAAAAAGATGGCTAAAGAGAGAGAATGAGAATAAAAAAAGTGAAAGGTCACGGCACACGTAGCGCTGACATAACGGAACGTCCCGTCCTCTTCCTGAGCGCGGCCCTCGCTGTTTAAACAACCATTAACAGTCACAGGCTGAATCAGAAGGGAGATGGTAAAATGCTGCTCCGCCCCCGTTAAGACCTGAACTAATGTTCACAGGCTCGTGAATGAACCCTGTGCACACACACAAATGCTGTTTCGTGGTAAAAACAGGGAGACAAAGAAAATAACAAGGAGGGGGATGAGGGGAAAACGTAACGAGGAACGAGAAGCTAAGGGCCACGTTTTAATGACTCAGTCAGACTGTAAAAGAATCATTTCGCCTCTTTTCAAAAACACACACTCATGAACACATAACGTGTTGGCACACACCCAGAGTCCACAGGTGAAGGTCACGCCTCAAAGGTTCGGATGAGAAAAGGGGAAGTTGTCATTACAATGTGTGGAGGGATAAAGATGTTGGAATTTGATTTATCCACCGTGTAAAAACAATTTGTTTTTACATTTGTTAACCAGGAAGTTTGAACAACCTTTTACAGATTGAAAATAAGTCATACGTCCTCAAAGCCCGTCCACATCGAATTTCAAGCCATTCCAGTCAAACATAGCGTGCAGTCTTTTCTTTATTCTTTGGACTCCAATAATTCAGTACATTACTTTCTCAACCCCGTAACATGATGATGACTTTAAGGCCCATTTCCTCTAGCAAGACAGCACAGAGGAGTGAAGCTCAGTCAAGGGTTACAGACAGGCCTCGTGGGTTAGAGCCCTCAATCACCAACAGGAGCTTCAACTATTAGACTTTAGGACACTTTTTACTCAAAATCAACCTCCAACAAATTGATTCTAATTCTTCAGATTTACATAAATACCAGTTCTGTATACAGTTGCAACCTTTTTTTTTTTATCTCTTTTCTGCTAAACAGCAGGAAAATCTCAATTATACATTGTACCTGGTGTTTTTAAGGACAATTCCATCAAATAAAAACTACATTTTAGATGCTTTTATCATAGTTTGGTAAATAATCATTTATCCAATCTTGGCAAGAAAGCGAGTACGTCTATTTATTATTAGCACAGATAACGCCCCCTAAACACTATACAATGGGCAGGTGTTGTGACGTGTGCAAATACTCTGGCACATGCCCAAGAATTGTAACTTCAGCAATAGTTAAAGCTGAGGTACTGTTAAATAAACGTAAACAAAAAAAATGTGATTTTTCCAGATCGTCAGTACTAGCGTTCAAATCAAAAAGCTTCGTAGAGCTGTATGTCATCCGAGGGTTTTTATCGTCTTAATTGGGATCAATGGACCAATAGTATTTTTTTTAATAATCCAATTCTAATTACACAAACATATAATAATATACATTTGATTATATGATATTTTGTTTTTTTCCTAAAATGTAAAACTTATGTTTCCCTGCATTGGACAAACAATTCGTGGTCTGTGAAAACAAGCTTTTTTCTCATCTTGGTGGGAGTGATGTCAACCCCTCTTAAAATGTTCTTATATAAGAGAAGAGCATAAATAAGAAAACAATGGTGGATCCCAGAAATCAATGGGTACTAACAAAATAAGAACAAATCGTGGATGCAAACAAAACTAAGAGGAAATTCATTCTTCTGTCTCTTCCTGCATGAGGCCCAGTGTAACCCAACCTGGCTCTCTCCTGTTATATTGTACTCAGCTCTTATTCATCGTCCTCCGCTGTGCTGTTCTACTTCTCCGGCTGGAGAGGGGAAGCACCAGAACAAACCAACTCCAAAAGACTCTTTGTCCCCCAGCGTCAGAAAACACACTTGCACTCTTTCCTCCCTTTGTCTGTCTACCTCCTACATCCACCCAGCATGAGCATGAGTCTTTCCCCTGTCCTCAGCTTTCAACAATGCTTCATCTCTGTGCCCCGGCCCACACACCAGAATACCCCGGCGGGGCGCCGTGAACTTCTGCCTCTATCTGGCTCATTCATTGTCAGGAACACCCAGTCGCCTATGTCTCACTCCTCTTTTCTTTATCTGCCGCTTCCTCATCAACAGTCTCCCTCTCTCAATCTCCATCCTTTTATCCCTCCATCTCTCAAATTGGTGACCTCACCCAACACCCACATTACAGTGACTTCATCGGGCAGCAGCTGCCGCCAAGGCCGCAAAGCAATGTGTTGGTGGAGGCGACAATTAACACCGACGCTGTGTCTGGGCCGCCAGGGAGAGACTGCCGAGAGGAAACTTCTGGAAGATATCAACCACATCGGTGTCTCATCTCGGGCACAAAATCTGCATCTGTGAATTTCATTTACCGGCATTATCAAGTGAAGGAAAGCCCACTTGAGTTGTCTGGGAAGTGAGAGTGGTGGGACAGTTCACGGTCAATATCAAGTCTCAACAAGGCCACCAACGACCTTATTCCTTCAACAAGAGAAGTGGGACAGGGTTTGTTCATGAAAAGAAAGCTTTGAGATCTAAGTTGGAGTTCTAATTCCCAGGGCGACATATGCCGACGCTTTGTCACTGCCGTCTGCATTCGATATCACCGCACAAGGCACCCTTTAGCGCCGGTATGAGACACACCGGACTTTCCATTAACTACAATATGAACCCATCAGTGGCAACAGTAAACGCTCAGCGAAAGTGCCCCAGGAGTGTGGTGACGTAGTTTATAGAGCTAAAAGAGACACATGGGAGGGGAAGTGGATGGGCCCAACAACACAGGGCTTTCATCCAGGAGACCGCTGTTTGATTGTAACGTTAAAGTGAAACTTAATGCACGGGACACAGCTGTTCGTTTGTGTCCCGTGTTCACAACGCCAAGTCACATTTTCACTGTACAAACGCAGTAATTTTAAGCCCATGTATTTGTTTTCCTAAACCGAACTACGTGGTTTTGTTGCCTAAACCTAAGCAAGTGTTTTCGTTTGAATTCACATTATGCATGTGTTAACTGCGAGCGGAAAGTGATGCAGAGGGGTCTGACAAAGCGTCAATATGTGACGAGTTAGGATGTTGAGTGGTGGAGAATTCAAATTTGTAATGTTGAAAAGAAATCCAAGAATTTGTGGGAAGTTCATGATTGAAAAGAAATCCAGAAATGTGGGGAAAACCTGCCCACTGCCAATTGGAAGGAAGACTAGGTAAACAAGTGTCTGGTGAGGAGATGTAAATATCTGTCAAGCGTACGGAGTCAGACATTTTTGTCGAGTTGATGTCCACGACGAGAAACCCAGAAGTGACAGGAAGAGATCACTTTGTCAGATCTAGTCTGTAACCGTTAAACTCGGCTGAAGGGTTACAGCAGATTATTTGTTTGGGCAGCCGTGTGATGACGGTGGTCAAGAGCCTAAATTAAAAGGCTCCAGATGAGGTTTCCAGTGGTTTGGGTGTTTTACAGCTTTGCAGTGGGTCTGTGTGGTTACGAGGCTTCAGATGTCACGTTTTTAAATGTGACTGTTGAAGTTACGTGTAACACTTTGAGCTCTGGGTTTTTTTTCCTTTCCTATTTTGGAAAAATCAAACGCTAATGAGATGACCACTAAGAGGGACTCATTTGCATGAAACAGCTACTCTTTTTAACCTGCAGTTGATCTTATGCATGCAGACTGATTCATACATGTAGACATTTTGTTAAAGAGATGTAAAACAGCCATATATTTATCTACACACAATCATAAAGCTGGTATGATAGTTATTAATAGGATAAATGTTCAAGAGAAAAGGAAAACTGTCACGACAGACGGATACCGCCATCTGCTGGACATTGTACGAATTACATTTACTGTATAATATCTTTGCCAGCCTGCACTGTCTATTATATTTGTAGAAAAATAATATATGACTGCATACTTGACTAAGTCTCAACATGCTTAAAGTTATGTAGTGATCTTGGGAGATGAGAAAGTAATAATATGAAGTTTGTTTTATCATTGTGGGAAATAATTAATAAATAAATGTGTCAGTAATAGTTTGGGACACTTTTCATAAACAGCAGAGTAACCACACATGACAAAATCTATACGTTCATACAGGTTTGTAAGATTTGTTTATTACATGCTTTGATTTGGAAATTATTTCGCAAAATTAGGTAAATTGTAAAATTCAGGATGTTTTTTGTTGTTAAAAAGGCAGATGTGTTTTCAAGATTGTCCACTGCTATAGTTTTGTCACAATACTGGGATTTGTAACTTTGAATACCTTGAAAAATATTGATATTTGATACAATTTTTCAATACCATGGGGGAAAAATTGACAACACTGAGGGCATAAAATTTTAGATTTTTATTAAAAGATAACAAGCAGTGTGTGTGTTTCAACTCGGAGAGAAGAGAGAGCAGAAAGTTCAGCTGGCGTGTATCAATACCGCAGAAAAAGAGTGTTGAAACCATTTGAAATATTAATACTTCGGTATTTTTTAGAACACTATGGTAAATGGATATTTACATATAGCGCTTTTCTAGACCACTCAAAACTCTTTACACTACATGTCAGCATTCACCCGTTCACACACTGATGTCAGAGGCTGCTAAGGTGCCAACTTTGCCCATCCGGATCTAATCTAAATACTCATTCACACACCAATGGCTATTCCTTCGGGAGCAATTTGGGGTGAAGAGTCTTGCTCAAAGACACATCGACATGTGGCCGGAGCAGCCAGGGATCGAACCACCGACCTTGGACAACCTGCT
>CAKALG010036197.1:0-10721 GCA_916700815.1 Helicolenus hilgendorfi | reverse complement strand
CGGCCGCTGTCCCCAGACAGACCGGGAGGAGGATGATCAAGAAGAAGGCCACTTCCTAAGCAGCCAATCATGTGCTTCTTCTGTCCTCATGTTTGCTTCTTCTTCTCAGGCTGTTTCTGACGCTGCTGAGGCTAATCCTCCTTTATTATATATCCTTTTATATCATGTTCTATACAATTCTGGTATCAAGGCACTCCCAATGTAAAACCCAAAGATCTAGAATTAAAACACAAAATAAGATTACATATCTAAAATATACACTTTGGTGAAATTTGCAATTCTAATCGACACATGAGCTGTGTCAGAAATCGCTCACTTTCAGTCCTCACTATAAAACAGACAGTGGGTGTGCAGTAAATTGACATTTCGGGCGCATTTTGGATGCATTGCATTGAGGGATTGTTAGTAGAAAGAGGTCCATGGACACATTGTACAATTTTTGAGGGCACTATAGTAAATACATTTCAATACAGACATTCAAATATTTGATATTTGATTTGAAAGATTTCCTGTTTGTTGTTGTTTACGTGCCTAGCGACAGATAAACTACACATGCTGAGTGATGTCTTCTGTCTTTTAGCACAGCTGAGCTGGTTAGAAAGCACCTGGTTGTGTTTGTTCTGGAGGCTTTTGAAACAAACATGCTTGTTGGTTTGGGTTTTCTGCTGTGTTATATGAGCTCCAAATAAACTCACTTATTGCATTCATTCATTCATTATTCCAGTTACTGTTTCTTCAACAGCTGAAGAAGATTAAAGGTGTTTCAGTTTCAACATCAGGTCCTGAGGTTTTGATCAACATCAGATTCAGTCAGTGTTTAAAACAACATTTTATAGCAGTGAGGTTGATAGTTTTCTTTATCTCTTAAATTCCCCTTAGCCGGTGTCCTTGGCCGACATTACTGTTTTCAGAGACATTCAGAGATTTTTTGACATCAGTGTATGAAATGACCCGTGGTGACCTCTAGGATAACCACAGCCTCATGAAACTTTACAACCACAAACTACAGACCTAGGGCATTCAGAGGATGGATTTCCTAGGTAGATTGACAGTCAGGGGGTTTCCGAGCAGTTTCCAGAATAGAAGTGCTCGAAGTCCAAGCTGCAACAATTTATGAGACATAAGTGAGCATGGGAATAGCCATCATATAAGTTCATTATATGACACATCAGAATATTTTTACCACTTTACCCTGCCATCAGAAAGCCGTCAGAAAGCCCTTTCCCATAAATATAATTCATATTTCATATATTCATATTCATATTCATATAATTCATATTGTAAATATAGCGTAAACTTAAACAAATATACAGTTTTTAAGGGGGCTAAAATACGTTTTCTGCTCTACCCGTCCTCTGCACTGTGTTGCTTTGCTCTGGTGCTGGTACTCCTGTCTATTTCTCCAAACTGGCGGCGGGCAGACCATCATCTACTGTAAGTAATACACCTACTATGGATAAATACCTCATACAACCCCACTTCAAAACATTTGAACGATTCACTTTAAGTCGAAGATTGGAACTGTTTCTTAGAAGTTTTATATATGAGCTGGTATTCTTGTTATTGTAAGTGTTCCTGAGATGATGCAGACGACAACGCCGAGCTTTATGGGGTGTTTATATCCTCGTATTAGAAGAAGTAAAGAAATAAGAAGAAGGCCTGAGAATTGTTAAATATAAAGATTTGTGGGCATGAAATGTAATCTCTAAATATACTGCCAACCAAAAAACTCTACATCATCCAAACTTACTGTATCTGGGTCTCTGAGCTGTGACCCAATTAGTATTACATCAGAGCCACTGAGAGAAATATCAGTAATCCCGTATATACTGTAACACACTGTGTGTAATCTGGTGTTGCTCTCAATTCTGACTCACTGCAGGAGAAGATGGCGGATCCCACAGAGAAGCATGAAGAGGAGGAGAAACAGGGCGAACGTTACAGGAAAAAGTGTCAGAGTGAGAGGTCATACTTTCATAAACATGCTATGAGGTAGTTTACAGGCAACATCTATTATATTAGACAATAATCATTAAATTAACAGCAATAACACACTGAGACAAGGCTGAGGAGCGTAAAACTTGAGATGATTACTTAATTTAAGTACATTTACTCAAGTAGTTTTGTATTTGTACTTGAGTATTTCCATTTAATGTTTTAAACTTTATACTTCTGCTACATCTCAGAGGGAAATATTGTATTTTTTTCCCTCAGCTACATTTATTTGACATTTAAATAGTTACTAGCAGAGGACGGAAAATATTCAGATCTTTTACCGCAGTAAAAGTAATAATACCAAAGCATAGAAATACTCTGTTACAAATAAAAGTATTGCAGTCAAAATCTTACTTAAGTAAAAGTACAAAAGTAATTTCAAAATCAGCATTAAAATATACTTAAAGTATCAAAAATAAAAGTACTCATTATGCAGAATAACTTTTATTATATTACTGTATTATAATGATTGATGCATTTAATCTCTAATAATACATCGTCATTTCTTAGTTGATTATATTTTGTATTAATAAATAATAATACATGCATAAATATATAAATGAACACATTCATTTAAAAATAAATATAAAAATAAATGCAAAAATAAATAAATAAATTTGACATTTAATAAAAATAAATACATAAATACATAAAAGGAAAAATTAAACAGAAGGGTTAATAAATAAGGGAATTAATACAAAGGTAAATAATAATAAAAGAAGCAAATTAAAACAGAAATATCAATTTATGTCACATTTTGTGATATTTTTATTGATATCTGCTCCCAAACTAAACCCTGAAGTCCAGATTCTCTGCTGACTGTACAATAACTCATGATGAATACAACATGAAGACAGGTGGTGGAAAGAAAAAAAACTCCACTTTCACGCCATAATTCATCGTCGTCACACAGTGTTATTGGTTCTCCTCACTTGACCAGTTCATGAGTGGATTCTTCAACTGTCCTCCTCACATTTCTGTGTCAAAGGGGAACTCGGATCAATAACACATTTCATGCTTTCTGGTGTCGGTGACACGCTGCAGTGGTGGAGATATGACTGAAGAAGAACCGCTTTGCTTTTAGAAACTTTCATGTCTAGTGTCTGATCTTCCTCGGTGGCGAAGGTGATTTTCTGATGCTGATTAAACTCATTTTCATCTTGTTTTCATCCCACGCAAACCATGAAAACATTAACAGCCTTTAACACTGTTGACCTCTGACCCTTCATTGTCATATGTCACTGTATGTCACAAGTCTCTACCAATCACATGTTGCTATTGATTTTACAGTGCATCAGTCAAGGACTCTTGATCTGGAGGTCAGTAGGAGGCGTCACCTCCTCTTAATTAAGCCACCAGTCTAAACTTGACATTATTAGTTTCACCAAGTCATTTTCAAAACTTGCTGCCATAAACAGCCAACACAGACTTGTTTTCTTTCAAAAGGACGAATCTGAAAAGTTAGACATGCCTTGTTAGCCGTCTTCCCTGGAAACGGATGAGGGGATGCACATCAGTTTTATCTATGGGTCCAGTACAGAGATAATATGTTTAGTCTACTTCGTTGACAATAAGAAAAAAACAGAATAACAGAATATATCCAGACTTATATTTTAATGGCAATTTGACCAAGACTTGTTTGAGACTTTCATTTGTAAAAAAGAAAAACAACAATTTGAGTTTGAGGAACACATATATTTCTACAGCTCAAAGCTCTCAGTTCATGCGCTCATTCATCTTCAGGCACATGAAGTTCTTGTCCACAGCTGATGATGTATACGGTATTTAAAACACAGCATGCTTTCAGTCTTACCTGTCTTACTGGAAACGGGGTGATTGCATCATTTCTCCTTGTGCTGTTTGCATTTCCTGTAATCAAGAACCGACCGTTTGGCTGATAAAATAAACAGCTTTTTATTAGATAGAGCTTGAAGGTGAGAGTTTTCTTGTGGTATGACTAAACAGAAAAAACAGCAGGTGAAAGATGAGAGTGAGCTTTCATAAACTTGAGCAGGGGAATATTGCATTGGAGGTCGATTCGTCAGCTGCAGTGAGCGGAGTCCTCGGTGTGCAGGAGGATGTAATAGTCTCCACAGACATCTTGTTTTCTAATGTACTCTGAGGTTCTGAAAGGTTCAATTTGAGCAGCGTCTTACATGAATAAATTAAAGTCAGCACTCGGAGGGAAAGGGGGCAGATAGTTTTGTGTTCCTGTCTCTTCATGGTGTCTTCTGTGGACGTCTCGTGAATGTCTTCATACATTTCATGTCGATCCTTCATCCTGTGGGATTCCTACAGTGAGAGGAAGTCAGACAGTTTGAGGGAGAGGATGCTGCAGCTCTTGGCTCGTGTTTGGACCGCATTTAAATCAGAGTGTAAATCTCCAGGGGGAGGGATGTGACGCGCCGCCGCCCCTTCCCTCCCTTCCTTTATTTTTAGATCTTAATCTGTGTGAGTTGGAAGACACTTTATTAACTGTTTGCGGAGTGACTGTCCAACAATCTCTCCGTGCTGACTTAGAGTGACATCTCTGCCTAAAAGCCTTTGTTGAATGAACCTCACAAACTTAACCAGGATCAGTGTGTTTTAGTTGTTGCCTTCATCCCTTCAACCACGTCTCTGGCATGGCTAAAAAGTATTAACAACCACGACCGCTCTGATCATTTGTATGCAAGTGATTCTTTTCTCTAACCTTTTCTAAGGTTAGTTTCTCTGAGATTTAAAGTGTCTTCTCTGGAGTTTCTTCTTTTCCAGCTCTCTGATGTCATTTACTGCAACTTTAGAAGCAGCAGCTGTTCAGCATCAAAGGAGGCAGCGGTCGGCTTCGTTTGCATTCGCTGCAGTCAGACGGAGTCTCACTGAGGAAGAAATGTTTCCACACACTGGCCATTCAGTACTCCATCAATCTGGTCATGGAGGATCTAGTCAATGTTTACTCAATGTTACAGGTTTTGTTTGTTCCTTTTAATATAAAAGTTTATACTTTATACTTTACGAAGTTACTAAAGTCTCCTCAGCTCTGCGCAGACATCAACATCCCACTCTGATTTCATTATCCATCAGGTGCAGATCAGTTCTCTTTATTGTCTGAATTCACTAAGTCAGGGACGCAGAGGAGGTTCGTGACGACGTGTTTCAAAGTGTTTCCGTGCCCTCCCGTGCATACTGATGTTCATCAAAGGAGCGAAAACATATGCACGTTAAAAAACATAAAGTAATCGATGAGCCCCTTCAGTACCGGGATGAAAGAAAAAATTATTCATTTAAGTTTTAGTCTGAAAAAACAACTCGCAGAGACTTGAAACGTGACTGGTTTAAGTGAATCCATACTAACCTGAGATGCAGTTGTTCTGACCAGCAGGAGACGGTGTTATGATGTGCACAGAGAGACCAATTCCTGCGGTCACCTCCGGGCTAGCTGCTGTTCCACTGGCATCTCAATGCAATCACTCGTACAACATTTATGGTTGTCTTTCTGTAAAAATTAAAGGTGTTTCTGCATTTATTATCCATATTCTTACACAAATGCTCATCTACTACAACACCTTCTATTATGGCCCGACCAATACTGGATTTTTGAGGCAGAGACTGGTATCAATATGTTGGGAGTTACAGGGAAAATCTGATATAGCTACTGGCAGCTATACGGTGTGGCTTAGGTGTGTTTGAGTAGACAACACGAAGATGTGACTGAGGCTTCATTAACGCAGACAAATAAATGTATTTGTAGACGTCAAAGACAAACATAATCCGCAACAAAATACTTTTCCATCCAAACATAATTGAGAAGGCAGTTTAGTTCCATGGGAATGTGATTTTAAGGAGACAGTCAGGGCTGACTGGAGTGTTTCTTCATTGAAAGAAGAGCAGAGAACAGCACTGAAGGCTTTTCTCGATGGACAAGATGTTTTCGCTCTTCTCCCGGCTGGCTTCGGTAAGAGTTTAATTGACAGATGGTTCATCCAGTCAGCTGAAAGCTGACATTTGAAAGTGCTTGCCCTTTTTTAAACAGTTTCAAAGCTTCTCAGACAGTACTGTGTAACAAACCATCTGGTGGGTCAGGTTAGATTACTCCCATAACCAGAAAGTTCACAAAAAACATTTTCTTAAGTTATTTTCCATATTTTTTATCTTTAATCTCTGCATGCCTGAACTTAATCTTATCAATACCAGCATCTATAGGGCTGATACCAAAGCAAATGCACCTTTATTAGTCTGTTCACTCTTTGCTTCTCTGCTGCTGTTGTGTGCAGTGACTAAGTCATTATAAGTGAATTCACACAATAAACATTTATTATGTACCATTAAAAAAAAAGTCTGACTCTGTGTGCAGGTGCCTGCTTATGAGCTCAAGAGGGTCATGCACGAGGCTTGAGACAGATGTTGTGTATTTAGCCTCATTTATAAAGTATGAGTGTTTGGAACATACCGGTGATATAGATGGACAGGGAAGTGAACATACTACTTTTGAAATACAGCTTTTCTGTGTAGCATCTCTTTTGGAAGGTATAATGATCATGTGTCATTTATTTCCCATGTGTGTTTCTGTGTTCGTCACAGAAGAATGAGGCACAGTGATCCTCCAGGCGTGCTACATTCACTGTCAACAGGAAACGGGGAAACAGCCCAAAGCTCCTCGTAGCTTGTTTTGGCCGTCTTGAAGCTGCTCTGCTGAATAATAATAATAATAATAATAATGATATTAATAATGAGCATTGTGATGCTGTGGATGGTTATTAAAGGGTAACAACTCCTCTGATCAGGAGCGATAAAATCACAGACATCCTCAGCCACTCGCGCCCCGCAGACAGCTAAATATTTATCTGCCATACTGGAAAGTAATTAAATATTCGCAGCCTCATTCAAACAGCTTCTCACTCTTTCTCTCATTATTCACTAAGTTATTCTGAAGAGAGGCGAGAGCAGAAGCATCCTAAAGGAATCCAGTTTGGATAATGAAGAATTTATGTTTGCCATAAGGAAAAGAGGATTCTGCTGCTTGGTTAAACAGTGAAACGCTGTAATAATAACGGGCTTTATTAAACCTAATGAAGCGAGACATGTGATATGAGATTCATGGAATATTTGCTGAAAAGAGTCAGAAACTTGAGCAATTAAAAGATACATTTCTGAAGAGATTTGATCCTTTTCTAACAATAAGTCTGTACATTTATAATGCATAACTTCTATCTCATATATTTGTTGAGGTTAGTAGATTTTACAGTATGTTCACACATACTTTGCAGACTTATCAATGTGATTACTAAAGTTTGATTTAAGCTTGACGCATCCGCAAGGGTTGCATGTGTCCGCACGGCCAAAGTGATGTCACACCATCAGACATGGCCCTTCGCGGGGGTTCAGTGCGGCAGGTCTTCGCCTGTCCTTGCACATACGTTTTCTAACTACTAACTACTCTATAAATGGCCTGCAGATAGTGGATGTTGTCACTGAATGTGATTCAGGGTTTTGCAGAACTGCCCAATATCGACGTTTCTGTCTTGCAGTAATCAAAGATGGAGAGGAGGATAACATACAAACATGGTTAATCTACCTATCAATAACTGAGGAAGCGTTTAAGCAGAGTTTACATTGATGTGTTGTCTCTCTCACATATTTCCTCTGTCCAACTGTTGCTTCTCATCCTCCACAAACACTCTGAGAGAGTTGACGAATCATCTACAATAATCTCTGGTCTGAAACAGTTTGAATTGTGTCGTTTCTCAGCTTCAGTTTGTTTTGTTCTCTTTTGTTATTTTCCAACAGTGGAGCAGACGTTCAGGCCAACACACTCTGAACGCCTCGCTGAATCTTTCTTCTTCTTCCTTCTCTCTCATGCAAACAAACTGAGGCAGGAAAGCTGAAACGAGGCAGGCAGAGTAATCCCTCCTCCATCTCTCCCTGTCATGGCTTCTAATCCAAGTCCCAGATGCCCCGGGCTCCTTAGCCAACTCTGTGTGTAAGTTGGTTTGGTCGCTGTAGCTCAGCACACAAACACACACACACACACACACACACACACACACACACACGTACGTACACACACACACACACACAGACACACACACACACACACACAAGGATTTTATTTGGAAACAAAGCAGGAAACAGCTGGATTCGGGGAGTGTCTTGTTAATTTGTTGGGAGACTCTGCAGACTCTTGGATGCGAGTCTCAAACAGCAGAAGGTGTTGCAGCGGCTCAGACCAGCTAATTGCTAACTTTCATGTTAAACCAGGTAATCGAGTTGGCTCGCTGTCAGCTGAGACGAGATAAATCATGGAGACGCTGCATGATGCAGCAAAAGAACAGAGTGTAATAGATGATGTGGAGCAGTATGTGGCTCGGTTCAGAGGAAGAGGAGAGTCTGTGTTTCAACCTATAAGATCTTCATGTGAACAAAAAGCAGGTTGACAGCTACACCTACAATTAGGATATTACAGGGTAAAGAATACTACACATCATCCCAAAATAATGTATTATGCACAGACACCTTTACATCTACTCTGAGCCACGGTAGATCCTTAGTAAATAAGTGCCTCAACGACAGCATGGACTCCTAAAAATAATGTTCCCATTAAGGCTGTCAAGCGTTAACACAAATTTGTCTTAATGTCACTAATTCCTTTAAAATGCATTAACGCAACTTGTGATTATTAGGTTGTAGCGGGCTCGGTTTTAAAGCTAATGTTGGCGAGGAAAAACTGTCATGGCCATTTTCAAAGGGGTCCGTTGACCTCTGACCTCAAGATCTGTAAATGAAAATGGGTTCTATGGGTACCAACGAGTCTCCCATTTACAGACATGCCCACTTTATGATGACAGCTGTTGTTACCTGCTTGAGTTTGCCAGGTTGTGATTTGAGCATATTGTTTATGTTAATTGCAGTACCTGTGAGGGTTTCTGGACAATATTTGTCATTATTTTGTGTTGTTAATTGATTTCCAATAATAAATATATACATAGATTTCTGTAAAGCAGCATATTTGTACTCCCATGTTGATAAGAGTATTAAGCCGTAGTTCCCATACAACGAAGCATTGTCAATTATATTGCGAGGGAATATATTTTCTCCCAGGTTATGTTTGTTTTTGAAGTATCACAAATACATTTAATCAAAGTCTGTGTAAATCTGCAGAGGGAGGAGGTGGATTGATTGATTAATCATGGGACTTTCACCCAGGCAGGCTGTCTACACTGTTTGTAGCTATACCTGCGAAAAGTCATAAAAACTATCTCACAAAATCAATTTGTGTGTAATACACGTAATCATGAACCAGGAAATATAAATAGCAGTGAACACAGCGTAGGGAGGAGGTCGGGCTGGATGGGTGGGTCAGAAACTTTCGCACAGGAGACCGCTGTTCATGTCCCGCGTGAAACCAGAAGTCAACGTGGATTTATTTGTCACGCGAGTTACGTACTTAAGTAACAGCACTTTAAGTTATTTTAAGCCAAACCACCATCTTTTCCTAAACCTTAGCAGTTTTATAACACGGCTTAATTAAATACTTGAATACTTGAATAATTGAATACTTGATTCTGATTCTTTCTACGGTCTGTTATTTCTGTATTGCTATGGACGCAGTTCTGATGTCGGTCTCTGGCGGACCATTTTTTTGTTAAATTATTGATTTTCCAAGTAATTAGTTGTGTTATAAGCAGGATAATGCACAGGTAGTGGGTACCGTAATTGTGTAAGGGATAATGCACAGCGAGCCGGTCATTGTTGTGAAAGAAACCCCAACAGGGCAATGCCGGACTGGAAATCTAACATCAACACAACAGACCATGTATAGTGTGATTGTTTGTTTGAGATATTTTTTCTGTTTACTGTTTATACCATTAACATATCTTTTGCTACACACAAAAACGACTTAAAAAACATGCACAATAGGTAAAAACATGTGTCTTCAGTATCAAGACTTAGTCAGTTGCACCTAATTAAGGCTACAGGAATAATATTCATTTATATCATTTTTGTGCGCTTTTGGAGTGTTTGTTTTGCCCTTTGCAGTTCCTCAGAGCTCTGATTGGACTTCAGTTGATCATCATAAACCATGTCTCTTGCTAGTGAACATATCTGAGATATTGCAACATTTCTCATTTTAATGTGCTCCCTCTCAGCTCCACCTTTTATCTCTTTATGTTTATCAAGATTATTTATGAGAGGAAACAAACCAGTAAGTGGTCTAAAGTCTGACACAACAAAATCAAAAAGCAGGATAAAGGAAAACAACCTTTTGGATTTATTGTTTTTATAAGAAGAATTTTACGTCAAATTGCTCATTTAAACAATGCAGTGAAACAGTGTTTCTGTCACGAGGTCTGTGATAACTCTGTATGTATAATTTCCCATCCTTTTTGTACACTTTGATGCAACTTTGTCACATTCAGTGAATTTCAAATGTTTTGGATTTTGAGGACCCTGAAAGCTGCTCAGTAGTCGCAGTTGTCACAATTTCAGCTTTACTGTAGCTTTTGTAGTTGAAAAACATTAATCGTAGAGATTTTTCCAAACGCTTATCCTGAAGTGACAGGCCTGACTTTTAAATGCTGAAAACACAATGCGACACTTGGGAGACATGTCAGACGACAGAGGCCACAATGAGGCTCTTTTCATCGGCAGACACCTGAAAACAGAAGACAACCATCACGTACTTTGTGTGTTTCCCAGCGGGAGCGGCCCCTGACGGCTTCGCTGACATTTACAGGGCCCCCACGGTG
>CAKALG010036195.1:0-17742 GCA_916700815.1 Helicolenus hilgendorfi | reverse complement strand
CCCTATCCATATACCTCCCAAAAATATATTTTGTTTATATAGCTTTTTAAATTTATTTATATTTGTTCATGGTACAAATCTACTGGATGTTACATGTTGTACATCCATAACTATACATGCATTTGTATATATCCACAATCCAGCTACATTACACCACAAGTTGTTGCACCAAGTACCCTTTAGAAGCTAAGTTACTGTGTGTTTGCTATTTTTCTATTTCTATCGGGCTCTCTCCGAACACTGAGGTCTTTGACGTCTTGTTAACCACCAGACCATTCAAAGAGGAGCCAGCAGTAGCAGAGGAAACTTGAGGTAACTTGAGCAGCTCCAGCGTCCATGGCCATGACGCACACGGACGGTCTTATTAACAAGGTAACCCACGTGTTGCGAAAACGTGCGAATACTCACGCACTTCACGGAAGTGCGCAGGCAGTATGCGCAGTACAGCTCGGCCAGTACAGGCCTCAGCTATTACCGAAATACGAAGGGACTGTTTTTAGCTAATGTTAGCTAAGGTAGCGTTAGCTATTGAGTTAATACAGTTTACAATGTTAACGTTAGTTTAATGTCGGCTAAAGGCTAAAGTTGACCAACAATTAAATTAGCTAGAGATAAAGGGTACCACAGTATGTTTCAGATGTTGTTGGGTGGATGAAGCTAACCTAGTCTGTTTTGAACACCTGATGCTGAATGTAAGTATGTTAAGTTCACTAAGTTGTCAAACTTTAGTAATGCAAGGCTTGAATAAACATTAGTAATGTTTGTAAACCTACAATGTTGTGATGGCTAGCTGAAGCTTCATGAAGCATTGAAGCTTTCCAGCAAATTGGAGTGTAAAACAGGCAGATATGATCTTAACCATGTGATCTGTGATATACTGTATTTTGCGCCAGTAAAGGCTGTGGGGAATGAAATATATATTACCATGTAATCCATTTATATCTATATAATATATAATATAATGTCTATTTTCTAGTAAGTATATTATGAGTATTTAACATACATGTATAATAAACTGGGCATGTCTGTAAAGTAAGGAACTCATGGGTACTCATAGAACCCATTTTCATTCACATATCTTGTGGTCAGAGGTCAAGGGACCCCTTTTAAAAATTGCCATGCCAGTTTTTCCTCCACAAAATTTTGCGCAGGTTTGGAGCGTTATTTAGCCTCCTATGCAACAAACTAGTGTAACATGGTTGGTACCAATGGATTCCTTAGGTTTGTCCAGTTTCATATGCCAGCATCCTCACTCTAGCTGTAAAACTGAGCCTGCTACAACCTAAAAATCCCAAGTTGCGTTAATGCGTTAAATAAATTAGTGGCATTAAAACAAATTTACGTTTTATGCGTTATTATCGCGTTAACTTTAACAGCCCTAATGCCTATATATACCAGATAAACTCTAAACTTTCTAGTTGTTTGGATTAGCAGTAAAAAGTTATTTTTTCCCTGTTCATCACAGATAGGAAAATAAACCATCACACTAATATTAGGGAACAGGACAGCTTATTCATGTTATATTATAAGATCTACTGGTTTTGCTGTGAAAGTTTGATCAGGGTGATGAGATGCAACGACGATGTGATGGAACATTGACCATATTCAAATACTTACATTTTACAGTCCAAATATTTTACAGCCAGTGACCAGAAAATATACCTCCTGTACAATTTAATGCCACCCAGCACAAGAGCCCGGCCATAAATCCTAACTTGGTGAAATTTAAAATATGACATTTTTCTTGAGACTGTGACAGAGAGGTGTTGATTCACCTTTATGGCTCACAGTGCTTTATTGGGTGATTATATTTTCACTGCATGAGGTGACACAACGTCACTATCAACTCCTTCACAACATCACAGGTACTCCTTTGCTGATGGGAAAGTAACTGATTTCAGGTATAGAGGAAGTCTGTCAGTATGAAACCTGTTTGGCAGCTTGTTAATAGTAATTTAGTCATTAATGATAAAGTGCTATTGTATTGTTAAACTATGGAAATACAATCATGGTACAATACCATTTTACTGGTAAAATGTACTATTGTACTGCACCAGTACAGTAGTACTGTAGTAATTGTCAACAATTTCTTTTCACCACAGTACTTATATTTACTTATTAAACTAGAAATTACAGCAACATTTTCATAAGGCTTTATCAAGTAATACACTTAACACTGAATCAAATTATCTCATATTAGCTTAAGCCCAAATAATACTTTCCTTAACCACGTGGCCGTGAGCTTCCACGTGATGAGATATTTCATCATCTATCCATGTCTACCAGGGACTTCTGGTAGACATGATCTTTTACTGTTGAATTAAGGTGTAGGACAATTATGTGAAAATTGTTTTTTCTAAAGGTTAGGATTAAGAAATTTTAACAATTTTACTGAGTTATGTCTTTATAATTATAGTCTCTCGTAATTGATCAGAAACTAAATATTGATATGCTCATGGCCAGTCAGTCAGTGCTACTGTTTCATTCATGTAAAGATAGACATTTTCATTCTTCCTAAATAAATTATTTTCCCTTCTGTTGAAATGTCTGGTAATGATGGACATGTTTGTAGGTGTTATGTGACTCATAGTTCTATTTGCATCCTGTGGATGTTTTGGTGGACAGTTTGAAATAGGGATGCACCGATAGTGGATCAAATATCGGGCCAATACTGACTCAAACAGTTGGATTGGATATATCGTGACAATGGGGCCGTTTATTCAATTCACTTCTATGCTTATATACTATATACATTACTGGATTTTTTATTATAATGAGCATACAGCTTATTAACTAAACACGTATCGGATCTGTACACGGTATCAGACAATACGGTTGCTAACAAATGGCTAAATGAGACTACTAAACGTCATCACGCCAGCTCGTCCGCCTTTACAGCCTCATTGTGTATACTTGCACTCATGTGACCGCGGTGTAGTCTGTTTATGGCCTAACGTTAGCTTTTTACTTCTGGCGATATCATTAATCATAGAAGTGATGTGCATTTCTGAAGATTGTCTTGCTGAACAAAACGTGTAAATATTATAAATGTTTGTTTGCCACAGAACTTATTTTCTGCAATAATCCAGAACCCAATGGAAAAATCCCATTGTTTTTTTGTTGAGGGAACCCAGAGGGATGCTAACTTCCTGGTTGGCCTTCAAAAATACGTCATCCCTGCAGCACTCTACTATTAATGCTGAATTTCGAATTTAGCACCTTTAAGGAAAGTGAATGAAAATACAGCCGACACCAAGTGTATGTTCATTTCAGTTATGTTATGTGTGATATGGGTAACAGAATACTAACTAATAGGGCAACATGCTTTAAAATTGCAGTGTTTGGGACTTTCTTAGCAGAGCGGTTGCAGCGCCTCGTCAATGCGATCCATCCACTCCACCCGGTTCGAACGTGTTGGCAAGCTGCTCCGATCCCAAAAATGATGTCGACCTCAAGTCAAGGTAATACTCGTTAAAAGATAAAATAAGTTCATAGTTATTAACTTTAGAACGCCATAACGCCATTCTAGCTGATTTGATACTGTATTCAGTGCAGCCATCAAACCCCAACCCCGCTGTCAGACACATTTCATGTTACCTTAAGAAGAATCTTTGCTGCCTCCATGACAAATAGTGCAGCTTCCGACAGTAGAAGCAGAGGCTGCTGCCAACTTTTGGGAACAAATTGTGGGCCGCACCAGCACATCAGTTTCACATGGTGCTGGCTTCCTCCTGAACTCCATCATATTACCAGCCAGAATGAGGCCAACGTGTTGGCACAGCAGAGAAAATGCGAGGTCGTCTTACCAGTGTAGTTGAACCTGGCCCAGCTCTCGCCGCAAAACAATGCAACACCATCCAGCAATGTAACCTGAACGGGGTAATTCTAAAGCTTATCTCATGATCGAGTTGTAAAATACAGTCTCGTAGTATTATAAACCACCGTGCAGTGTTTTGGCGTCTGATAAGCCTTCAGACTCCTGGATCTGTTACTCAAATCGGTCTTCCTGGATTGTATTTCCCTTCCACTAGCATTTTCTTTTAAACAGGGCTGTTTAAAGTCTGAATGCCCAGCTGATCTGACACATTACATTTCACAAAATCCCCAGAATAGTTAAACTTCATGTTTTCTGAATGGTTTGCCACTTTATAGCAGCTTATACAAAACTATTTTATGTACCGTTTTAAGCAGATATCCTCCTGTTATTTGTGAATGATGGTTCGGCGTCAGAATTTATCAGAATTTTTTAAATTTGTCTTCATAATAATCTTATACAATATAACAGACTTGAGAGACAGTTTGACCCAGAAAGAGCATCGTGATAGCTCTGTAACTTTTCCATAAGTTTGGGGGAACTCAAATCAAATATTGCCGATCACGTCACCTGGTATAATATTATACATATTGTTTCAGCAATAACAGATTAAAGGAAACAGCCTTTTTATTTATTCCATAGTTGTTAGTTTTACCTGGCATTTTCTACTGTGGTGCGTACTTTGATCTACTTCAATACATGACTAAAATATCCAGCAATATACTTATTATATGCTTTATTTTACATAGCAGCTTAACTTGAATCTAGTGTTGTAGTGGCATTTTTATTCATTCAAAACATGGTTTGGCAATAAAAGTTAATTAATAATTGGTAAGGTTAATTATTCTCACTTACTCTCACAGTGTGCCCACTATAAATGTGCTAGGGTAAATAAGAATAAAACAAACGCTGGTAAAGTGAAACCATGTGTTCACCAGGCATCTGAGTGAGACAGACTGAGGCCCGGCTGTCTGTTGGGACAGGGCAGCTCTACTTTGGACAAATTAATCTCCAGTAAAGATGACTTAGATCAACTTTGAAAAACACTAAGATGAAAACCCATAAAATGATTACGAACGGCGGCCAGAATGACAAGTATTATCAACAAAAATTAATCAGGTGCATCTTTTCATGAACTCAATTAATAATGTGCAACAACGGGGTCTTTTTTCCCTGGAATGAAAATTAATTAGCAGGGGAAGGTCACTCGGAGATGCTGACATCACTCATCAGGCCGCTGTGGCAGTTCTAATTATTTGTCTTCCAGGCTTGGCTGATCAAAAATTATTGCCATACCTGAGCAACATTTAGAAAAAAAGCTTTGTTTAAAGCGCTTTTAATTAGACCTGCTATTTGATTAATGCCATGTAAGCGCTCAGGATCGGCCCTCTTATCAGCATTTCTGACAAGTTTGCTGGGTATTGTTGTGTGAAAGACATTTTACTGACGCTAACCGACTGTTTAGTATCTAATTCCTTCACTTTAGTTGCAATTAAAAAGCTATTTACTGCGAGGGCACTTGTTGATATTAATATAGATGTTGTAAACTTTGACAAAGCACTCTGTATTGATACTTGAAATAAATATGCCACCGAGTGATAATGAGTAAATAAACTTGCATTATGTGGATTAGACTTAATAAAGAGCGTAGTTACTAACAACCTGTAATATCACACACAAACGCAGTGCTGTTATGAATTGTGCAATGATCACCCAAGTTGCTCCCTACACATTCTTAGAGTGTAGCTCTAAGGTCCTACGATTTATTGCGTTTTTGTCAGCCATAATTAATAACAAAAGACAAAGGTCACAGCAAGCAAACATGATTACCTAACCCCTGCCTGATAACATATCTCGCCACTACTGGGCCCCTTTGGTCACACATCGCACAGTGGAGAGAAGACTTGTCACAAAGCAGCGTTATGATCGAGGCTCTTTCAGGCTCCTGCGCTTTCTCCACCCAGAGTTACCGCGCGGACTCGTTGCCTGAACTATCTTCAACCCTTACTACATCAATTCACATTACCTGCAAATTAGCAAAGTTCTACTTTCAAGCTCGCAGTACATTTGATCCAAATAGACTCTAAATGCCATTTCTGTTCCTATTAACCTACGGATCGGTGTGGCAGATATTTTCATGAGGTTGCTGGGGAAAAAACACGAGGCTAATGGCTTGGTTGTGACAGCGCTATTCATGATGATTTATGATTCTGTGTTTAAGTTGATTACTCCACTGCTGACTCGGAATACTATTTCAATTAGTGCACTGAAGGTCACTCCACGAAATCCCTCCATAATCTATTCCTATTAACACTAATGCGCCGAGTATCCATATCTGTTCACCCTTGTTGATTCAAATCATCCCCACTCCTAACGGCCAGCTTGTTTACCAGTTTACTGGTTCGGACGTATCCTAGATGGTAATTTTCTCTCCTCCGTGTATCATTAATGTCTTCAGTCTTGACACATGGCTAGGAGGGACATCTCAATAGAGCTTGGGCGCCTTTTTATTGCTTTTATTATTTCTAATTTGTTTTACAGATCAAGCGATATTTATGCTGAATGAAATTGATCCTGAAAGCCCTATAGGCAAACGTGGTAATATTGTGAGGTTAGAAAGCAACAACCTCCTATTACTTGTCATCATGAGAACCAAAATAGCCTCAGCGTGATCAAAATTTTAGAGGTCTAAATTAATTTTACATCACTTTCATTCATACTCCCACTCACCCATGCAGAGGAGGAAATTAGCTACCTGTATTTAATATAATATGTTCCCTCTGTAAGCGCTGGTGGACATGATAGACTTAATCAGTTCACACTGAATCAAAAAGCTCACCAGACAGTGCTTAGCGATGAACAATGTATCAAGTTTCAAAGACAGGGTCTCTGAGTTTACCGTCTAGAAGGGAGGCCTACTTTATTTTACAGAATACATTACTCTCAATACAAATAGACTTAACCGTCTGATTTAGTTGTCCTGATTGCAACTGAGGCAAGATATAAATCAGAAATTGGCAAATCATGTACTACTAAAAGTTTATTGTCATTAAGGCTTTCAATCGATTAAAATATTTAATCGCGATTAATCACATGATATTCCATAGTTATCACGATTAATCGTAAATTAATTGCACATTTTTTTATCTGTTCAAATGTACGTTAAAGGGAGATTTGTCGAGTATTTTATACTCTTATCAACATGGGAGTGAGTAAATATGTTTGCTTTATGCAAACGTATGTATATATTTATTACTGGAAATCAATTAATAACACAAAACAATGACAAATATTGTCCAGAAACCCTCACAGTACTGTACTGTAGCATAAAAAGTATGCTCAAATCATAACATGTCAAACTCAAGCCCAACAGGCAACAACGGCTGTCAGTGTGTCAGTGTGCTGACTTGACTATAACTTGCCCCAAAACTGCATGTGATTATCATAAAGTGGGCATGTCTGTAAAGGGGAGACTCGTGGGTACCCATAAAACCCATTATCTTGAGGTCAGAGGTCAAGGGACCCCTTTGAAAATGGCCATGCCCGTTCATCCTCAACAAAATTTGGCGCAGGTTTGGAGCGTTATTTAGCCTCCTTCGCGACGACCTAGTATGACATGGTTGGTACCAATGGATTCCTTAGGTTTTTCTAGTTTCATACGCCAGCATCTTCACTCTAGCTGTAAAACTGAGCCTGCTACAACCTAAAAAAATCGTTAATGCGTTAAATAAATTAGTGGCATTAAAACAAATTTGCGTTTATGCGTTATTATCGCGTTAACTTTGACAGCCCCAATTGTTATACATGCCAGATAAACTTGAAACTTTCTAGTTGTTTGGATTAGCAGCAAAAAAGTTATTCATGTTAAACAAGCAGACAAAAAATCAGAAGTGGAAAAAGGTCAAAACTTTAAGAGCTCTTATCAGCCACAGCAGGCCTCTATAGGCCTTAGGACAGGAAACATCCTTTTTTTGAGAGAAGGGTAAAAGTGCTGACATTGTCACCAGTTGATGGGACTCTATCCGAGGGATAGGTGAAAACACTTGAGCACAGTGACATCAATTTTCAAGATGATTTAACTCCATGCTCCTGTGTTGGAGGAGAGAAACTTCAGACCCCTGATTTACCTCCGATGACAGCCACGCGGCCCCCGAAACAATGTTTCCAAGGCTACTAGCGAATGACGAGTGGTCACGTCTGTACAGCCGTCCCCATTGGTTTGATTTATGTGACCGGGATCCAATAAAAATGGCAATCAAATCAACCCAGCCACTTTACAGGTAGAGGGCTGTCTGATTGAGTTGTCGAAGGCATGGCTGAGGCTCAGAATGATTATGCTAGGAAACGGAGAGGGGTCCATCTCTCCGCGCCCAACAAGGACACCATACATCTCCCCATGCAGCTTTCCTACTCCACTGTGAAATGTATCCAAAATAACTGCACACCTACTGCTTGCCTGCCTCCCCTCTCTGAAGGTTATTTGTCGTCTGAAGGACTCTGGCTGTCAGAGTATGATGAATACCATGTACACAGACAAGAGCAGCGTCAGGTCCAGGATTAGCCGGAAAACTCACTGATCTGTGAATAACCTAAAAAAGAGGAGCTGAAGATTAGCAATGATGCTTTTAGGAATGATCCATCAAACTCAACTACCTCAGTCACTCAAATGAATCATCTCACTTGATTCTTTAACCCAGGCGAAGTACGAGTGACTGCCGCGCTACCTGCAGGTCACAGAGATCATTTTGAGGATGTTTATTAAATCAGTGCTATCAATTTTCTTACTGATCATCTTTTATCTGTCCTGTCCTTGGGGATGAGTCAAGCACACAATGATGTTAAAGGTTGCGGTATTCAACTTATGGCTTTTCCATTCAACCTCCAGAGCTCCGCTGGCACTATTGAATTACAGCCGATGCCTTAGCGTACAAATTGATACCTGAAATAAAATATTGAGAGGGCCCTGTCACTAAAGTTAACTCACTTCTGTTAACAGAGCTACTGTACAAAGTAGAACAAAAGAAAAAAATCAGCAAACAATTATTGTGAACTATTTGCCTTGGCTTTGAACTAATGACAACTTAGGCAGGCCTGTTTACTGTGCATGAGGAAGCACACATTCAGGAAGTAAATTGGATCAAAGTACAAGCAGCTGCTTAAGTACTTACTCGCTTCGATAAGCAGAGTGAAATCACCATCATTGTTGCATTAGAGTGACTTGCTTCAGTCACCGCCAGGAAAGCAGACAGGAAGAGGAGAGGGGAGCTGATAGTGTACCAGCTCCATGTGTCATGAAGGAGCCGCTGGCTAACAGCCAGCCTGGAAGAGAACAATTGAACATCGCTGTAGAGTCTTTTTGTGTTGGAAACACAATCACCTTGTTATAGAGAACAGAATGCATTGTACAACAGGTACAAACACATCCTCTGGAATAATAGTCAAGCACGTGCAGTTTAACCAAATCAGTCCAGACATTTTATGAGTAAGGTTTTCCCTTTGGCTCTAATCGTTAACTCAATATTATTTCATAGAAGTGTAGACAAATTTAAAACAAAACATGGAACAAGCTCGTCAGTTAAATGAGCAAACAAGCAAAAGATAGCACAGATATGAACCGGAGGCCCTTTCAATATTTTCTTTTTAAGGGTCAAAGCAGAGTAAAAACAGAAATTCTCTGATCCAAAGGGTCTGGAATGACATCATCTTAAGTTTCCACTGAACTCTGAAGACCTTTCCTCTCCAGCAATGAGGACACAAGGAAAGTTCAAGGATTGAGCAAGTCAGTTGGAGTAACATGCCATGAAACAGGAAATAGCCATTCATTGATTTTGTGTGTGTCCAGAAAGATCAATTTTATTCTTCCTTTGTTTTCAGACTACAATGCACTAAAGCTCCTGCAGCGGCAGGATGTGTTTCGTACAAGCGCGGTCCAAATGAAGCTATAAATCAAGTGTTGGAGCAGAAACACATAATGTCATCCCCCATAGACCAACGTACTGTACAGCACCGCAGCTCAAACTCCTCCATTCTGCTTCCTTTCTGTCTGTACAAACAGCCTTACAACGTCAGACAATGTAATTAATATGACTGTCAAAATACGAAAACAAGGACTATTGAAAACTGCTCAGAAAAAATGGCAAGATGCATATGATTTTATTTTGTTATGTACGCATGTTTTTAATCTAAACTCTTAATGAAGAAGTTAGTCGATCATATTCTATTTCATTCGCTCCTTTTAATGTCCGTTATCTGGCTCAACATCATTCTGTTGTTATGCAGCTTGCTGATTAAGTGTGTGTGTTTGTGCACGCGCACATAATGCGTGTGTGCATAAACTGACACTTCTTTAATTGTATTGCACTTGTGCTATCTGGTGCCGGAGTTAACTCGTAAAAGTGAAGTCTCAAGCAGATTCCCAGCGTCTTGCCTATTTAAGATTCATAGAAAAGACCATCCAGCCCAATCAATATCTACTTGAGATTTAAGTTGCATTATGTGTCCCCTTCACAGGCATGATTTAAAACATCAGCACAAAGTATTCTTAATTTTATTGCCTGCCGTAAATTAAAATTAATGACGCTGACATCCACAATTAACAATGAAAAATGCAGATTCTTATAATTACTTTAGCAGTAATATTGTTTTCAGCCCAGGCTCAAGGTGCTCCTCATATGCTCCTCAACATTCAGTAAAACACAAAAAGACAGCTTCATTACATTTTATTTGCTATAGGAAACAAAAAAAAAGGGCCTAACAAAAATCCACAGCTCATTTGGGAATATCTCGCCATGCATAATTAAGCAAATTTGATTGGAATTAAGCATGACTTCTTTTGGTTGGGTTTTAATGAATGCAAATCAGGCATCTACATCCCTAAGATTAATTTCAGCCAATTAAAAAACAAAGCTTGTTGGAAAGTGTAAAAGTGTTCAAAGCAGGGCAGCAAAGCAGTTTCTCTCTCTCCCTCTCCCTCTCCCATCTCATCTTCATAACTTGCACTCAGGAGAATCCCCCCCCCTCAACTTTGATCATTAGCATGAAGTTACAGGCAAACAGTATGAATTCAAATGTGGCAGAAATGCGCTGCCAAGATCCTTATGCCTTTTTAATCTCAAAGTCTCACCCCTTAATAGTTTCTTTACACAATTATTGTTTGAGCACTTCTGTTTTAACACCCGACATTTAGCTGGGGAACGCATTTCTCAGCTAGGATATCAAAATATCAGGGCTGCCAATCGATTAAAACATTTAATTGTGATTAATCGCATGATTGTCCATGATGAATCGCACATTTTTTATCTGTTCAAAATGTACCTTAAAGTGAGATTTGTCGATTATTTAATACTCTGACCAACATGGGAGTGGGCAAATATGCTTGCTTTATGCAAATGTATGATTATATTTATTATTATAAATCAATTAACAACAATGACTAATATTGTCCAGAAACCTTCACAGGTACTGCATTTAGCATATAAAATGTGCTCAAATCATAACATGGTAAACTGCAGCCCAACAGGCAACAACAGCTGTCAGTGTGTCAGTGTGCTGACTTGACTATGACTTGCCCCAAACTGCATGTTATTATCATAAAGTGGGCATGTCTGTAAAGGGGTGACTTATGGATACGCATAGAACTCATTTTCATTCACATGTCTTGAGGTCAGAGGTCAAGGGACCCCTTTGAAAATGGTCATGACAGTTTTTCCTCACCCACATTTAGCACAAGTTTCAAGCGTTATTTAACCTCTTTCGCAACAAGCTAGCACCATATGGTTGGTATCAATGGATTGATTGCGTTAATGCGTTACAGAAATTAGTGGAGTTAAAACAAATTTGCGTCTTATTGTCGCGTTAACTTTGACAGCCCTACAAAATATACTCAACTGTTAATACAATGTGCTAATGTATCGCTTGTGATGCAACGGTAAACTTCATAGCGTTAAATATATCATTGTTCCAGGTTTTGACGGGACAAAATATGACAATTATTCTGCATTAGTTTGCTCACAATAATGTTGGCACAACCTGAAATCAACCTTTATCAGTGTTCAAGAGCATACAATCCATCTGACTTAAGCGCTCAGGAGATCTCATCGTGGTATTTTCCATGTGAAGGCACCATTGCACACCAGACCAGTGACAAATAACGCAGCTCACGCCAATAACAAATGCCAGTGTCAGGCAGTGTATATGGCTTTTATGTAGGTGTTGGTCTCATTATGACAGCCTTGCATTACCCTCCATCTTAAATGTTATGCTGTTTTTTTAGCACCTATCAGTGCAGCTCACGACAGCATTGAGTAAATCCTGATTATTTGGAGAGTCAGACGCAAACGCTAATGATTGAGGGCAAGCAGGCACCTTCGGGCTAATGCTAATCTGCCTGCGCATTGCTCGCAGAGCGCCGTGTACATTGATTTGATCTCTCACATCAAAAGACAAACAGTGGTGCAAGTCAGCACATCCCCAAGTCAATGTCATTCCTTGAAGTGATTCCCCCACACGTGCATCTTCATGGGCCTGGGGAGGGAGCGAGGGAGGGAGGGAATAGAGAATGAGGTGATCGGATCTATTGGCATTTCTTTAAAGGAGATTCATGGTGGGAGGACACAGGAAAAGTGAGGAAAAGTGGTTCCCCATTCGCCTGCGAGCCAGAGCCACTTCTGAGAGGCTTGCTGTGTTTAGATTGCATTAATCCCTCTGTCTCTACCTGTTACAGAGCTTTCATTAATGTTGTCTTTTAACATCAAGTCTCCTGCAGAGTGGGGAATAAGTGGAGAGTTCTCAGAACTCCGCAGAAAGTTCAAAGCGCCACAAGAAACCCTTTATGTGTTGTTCCCTTAATCATTCAAAAGCCCATCCTAGTATGCCACTTGCGTAGCTCCTCCATATGACGAGAAGAATTAATATTTGGCCTCTGATGCATTCTTTTTGAAAGAATAAAGGAATGTGAAGGAAAAGCATTATCTATTCAAGGAGCGCAGGGAATACTCCAACTGCGTCTCAGTTCTGTTGTAGCTGCTGCGTCTCATTTTGTCTGTGGCAGATCACAGGGCCGCAGACTGGTGCGTTTCTGAGGGAGAATGGAGAGTGGGAAATTGTACTGTTTTATTAGAACCCTGTGGGAGAGTTTTGTAGAGGCAAGCATGCCATTGAGCCTATTTGCATCATGCTAGCAGTGAATAGATATGATAATATTGTAATACTTTGGAATCACTCCCACAAAAGTGGTTCTTGTGATGATTTTTATGTGGTGAGAGCCTCTGGCAGAACCCCCTCATGATATCACAGAGATAAGTCCACTTCGCCGTTTTATATTCATTTATTTTTACGTAAAACATTACAGAAATACACCTTTAGACTTATGATCACCACTTCAGTGTGAAAGACTTGTCAAAATAATTATGATTTCAGTTCTGTTCTCTACCATTTGTTCTATCCCGTCTCTTAGTATTTTTGTCTGTTAGTCCTCCCCTGTGTTAATGTATTAACTCTGACGCCTTAGGCTTTTCATTTCATTCAGTAAAGCCTCACTGCTATAGAGTTGGCCTTATGCTTACTTTATGCACCAAGGACCACACATTCAAGTTCACTAGAGCAGACCTACGCGCTTTTTCAAGCATTAGAGCCGAGTTATTATGAAAGTATAGTGTTCGTACATTTGTAACTGCAATTGCAACTCAGCCATCAGTGTAAAATTTGCTATTCTGAGTTTCCTGAATGAAGCGAGACAGAGAGAGAGAGAGGAAAAAAATGTGGGTACCCTTTATTTTCACACATAATAACACAACAGAGATTATTATTCAGGGGATAAAACCAGTGAAAGGCTATTCAGTGCATTTGTTTCAGACTGCCATACTAAAAGAAACTGAAATCTGGAGTAATTTGCACAAAGCCTTTAAACATTCTGTGCATTCAGTGGTAGCTTTTAAACACATTTTTAATTAATTTGTATTAAACTGCGTTGAATTATTTAAAAAAGAGGGTACTGTGGAAAAAGGACTGTCTACTAGGTGTAGGGCTAAATTGTGTGGAGTGAAGAGATGTTACTGGGAGATGGGAAGCCCAAGGGACAAGCAGGAGGACAATGCTGTCTCTTGGGAGAATTTTATGCTGCTGAAGTGAATTTGAATACATAAAGGAGAACTCGGGTAAAAGGGAAAGGGGGGTACAACATAGCCTGTGTTCTCCTGGTCCCTTGTGTGGGAAAAGAGGCAGATTACCCTACGTTTTTTTTTCTCCATTCTGGCCCTATTCTCAATGACTAATTTAGCATTTTAAGGTCTGCAATTATGCCATGAGTACATTCTCAAGAAACGCATATTTTACCTCCACACATCACACTTCCAAGTGTCAAACGTGTTGCTATTCAATCTATTTCTAATGAAAGTATCCATTACAGCTTCAGAAATCCGTTACAGATACATTGAATTGCCGTTAAAGTGTTGCACAGATTTATTGCTTCCACTAAAGAAGTGAAATGTTTCCGCCTAGTTAGATAATGTTTTCTGCTTTTCTGTCCGCTAGATATCTCAAAACCTCAACAGGTTAGCGCAAAATTTGGTGGCATCGTGCCAACAAGTGAAGGATTAGATTCCGGTAGTGCTCTGGATTCAGGATTTCCTGATACAAGACTGTCTTATGTTAGCTATAAAACGAAGAGACCTGAAGCCTGTACTACGAAGCAGGATTTGGGGTTAGCGAGGTAACTTCAGGGTTTAACCCTGAGTTTTCAGTCCTACAACAGTGGTCCACTTCTTACCGGGATATATTGCCTTGGTAACTTATGCTGAACACCTAACCTGCTCTGGAGAAGGTAATGTTTGAGATAAGAGATCAACTCGTATAAAAGCACCGCCTACTGACCAATCAGCTCGATATGCGGATCACATGATAATATTACACAAATACAAAGAAGTCATAATCCAGGCTAAAAACAACATAGTTTAAACTGCCAAGTGCAGAAAGGACTGCTGGCTGTATGCTGTGGGTGCTTACTGCTTTGAATTATGCTTTTATGTTTATTTTTTATTTGCTCCCAAGTCTGTTTCACACCACCGGAGTCGGGGACGCAGGTGAAAGAAGGCTGAAATAGTCATACACGCCACATCATTATCAAAGGGCATAATAAAGTGTAATCATCCATTCTATTCTGAAAGCGTTTTATAATATCACTGCCCCATTTAGACGACTACATCTGACTACTGAGTATTGTGTTAAATTAATAAATCTATCAATTTACGCATTCACACATCGGCAACTTTTTCTTATGCCAGCTGTCCTTCCTGCATTTGGCAGCTTCAACTGTGTTATTTTTAGCCTGGATTTGATAACTTCTTTGTTTTTGTCTACTATTATAGTTTGCTCTTGGTTTGTAAAATATACCACTCTCCTGACAGTAGACTTTGTGATTGGTCATATGCTGCAAACACCGCCCATTTTATGGGAACGTGCTCGTAGCCAGATTGAGAAACCCTGGTTTGATTTACCGAGTTGATAACCACCGTCGTAGGACCGCTTAGCATGACTGCGGTTGTTAGGGTTAATTAAACCAGATAACAAGAAGATACCCTGGGTATGTTGAACTGGCTTCGTAGTACAGGCCTCTGGTCTCAAACTGTTTTTTATAAACTCATAAAATAATTTTAAAAAAGAGGTTTACACTGTCCATGCGCCTCATAGTTCTATTTATGCTCTAATTGTGGATGTTTACTGTGATTACTTCTTCAGTAAAAAAAAAAAAACATGCAGCGCAACATTACACGGCACAAAAAAACAAAAAAAGAAAAGCAACATATTCGTATCAGCACATTTTCCTGCTCAGGCAGGCAACGCCCCGCACATTCTCCCTTCTTAGTTTTCCTGTTTGGTCTGCCCTCTTTACTTTGTCCCTTATCTAAGCATCATTCATTCCTCATCCGTGATCCTGCACTTGGCTGTGGTCTGCGTGGCTTGGCACCCTCCCATTCCTCCTTTCTACCCCACTAAAGACACTGCTCTGCACTGTTCTTTGTCTCCAACTAAAAGCAGAGGGGTTGGGGTGTGTGAGGGGCATTACTTGTTGATATGCAGCACTCTCACCTGTTTGCATTACACCTTGCCATAATGGCTTTGTGCATCTTGATCTGCCGCTTTATGCAGCTTATATAGTACAACTAGTTCATCAACAATGCTGTATTTAAAAGTGAATGCTTAGATTTAGATGCAAGTTTTTCTAAACAATATCTGTTTTGGTCTTTTTGTCAGTGTTTTCCAAAGAAGGGACCCCAAGGTAAATGAGGAATCATTTTCTTTCATAATTATATCATATACAGTATAAAGTCAAAGCATCTCTAAGAACGACTTTCACACTTTGGCTGTGTGATAAAATGATGAATACAATTTAATTTAATACTATATCAGTATCAGAGATCTTTTTTTGTACTACACAATCTGGGGGAATTAAAGGCTTATTGCATCCATTTTGGGGTCCATGAAGTGAAAACATCCCTGAGACATGCAGAGGCATGTAACAGCATTACAGTAAGCATGAACTAGATTGCAGTTGATGTGTTCTGTGTTCCTGTAGAGGTCACTGTTGTGTGGTGCCTCTGTGTGAGATTGGGATAATATCAGCAGCCCTTAATGCCTTCCTTTATGAAGTCTGCACAGCAAGTGTTGTGACATTGAAATAGACTAAGAGAATGTGAGCAAGAGAAGAATTACAAAGTTAATTTTGTTTGCAAAGCCATAATGTCTCGTACAAACAACATTTTAAAAGGGAAAAGTTTGTCGGTGCTTAATCAGTACAATGATGGACAGTAATTATTTTTTGTGCCGGTGTTAATCATGCTGTACCAGTGGTAAGTTAATTTGGACCAAATAAAGAACCTTATGTACATATGTCTGAAGGCATCTTAGAATTGTAGGATTAATTCCTCTCTGGAAGAAACACATTATGTTAATCACCAAATCCCCATATTTGTGTATCTGGGAGATGATTGTAGTGAGCAATTATGAGTGGGCTTTATTACCACAAACACAAATTAGACACTATGAATGAGTTCATCCCAAGCATTTGTATGTGCCATTTAACTCTGAAATCCTTGTTTATTAAACTCCGATTGCACATATGAATCAACTCTCTGGCATTAATCATGAAGTACAAGGGCCCAGATGGTACAATCTTAGCCAAGCTTGAATTAATACGAAAGGTTGAATCGCTGCTGCATCGAGATCCTCTCAAGGACCTTTGAAGAATGACATGAATAATCATTGTTGTTGGATGCATAGTTTACTAAGTCAGCAGAGCATAGTAACCTACTGCAAACTGAGAGATATTATAGCGCATGGCGCTGCCCTGCTTTTGATGTATTACAGTGTGGATACTAAAATGAAGAATGACTTCTTGCACTAACTCATAATATAAAATTTTAGTATCGTATAATGCACCATAATATCAGTATCATACGGTGATCATGATAACTAAACGTAAACATGGACAATGTGACACACTGATAATGGCTACACACCAATGGTTTCTTCCATTTTTACAGCCTGTTGATGCTGTTATGGTGAGCAGCTTCTCTTTAGCTCGGCTTGCATAATTTGAAGTTTGTCTTTTGGTGTCCATGTTAAAGGTGCTCTATATGATATTCAGAGCATTAATAGAGCAGCAAACAACTATTTATTATGTAAAGATTTAGAAGAGTAATGTCTACCTGAGCAGAGAATGAAGTCACTCTGCCTCTGTATGTGTTGTAAGCCGAGCTTCTCTGTGCTTTGTTGACATCGCCGGGACACCTATGCGTGTTTTTTACAGGGATGGTATTCGGGACAGCCCTAATGTTAGTTCATGTGAGCGTGCCCCACTGGCTAGCTCACAGCCGCTGCTCTGCACTGCGCTCATACGATGGTTACAGCTGATAACGCCGTCTCATCCAACG
>CAKALG010036188.1:0-18879 GCA_916700815.1 Helicolenus hilgendorfi | reverse complement strand
AGGCAGTGTATATTGAGCTAGAGGCTGTGGGTCCAAGCAGCAGCACTCCCAGGACTTATAACCAGGGGCTGTGCACCTCGCTGCTCCAATCTCCCTGGCTTACTCGGCGATCCCTCTCCCACTGGCTTATTTTGGGAAAAGACAGACAGGATTGTTCATTGGGTTAAACCCCTTCATACAAAAAGCAAGTGTCTAAGGCTGGCTGTGCTGAGGAAGGAGGGGAGTGAGCAGGATGGGGTGGGGTGGCAGCCGCGCAGAGAGGGGTGGGGTAGGACGAAGAGGAGGGAAAGGAGACGAGAAGAGGGGAATTCGTAGGCGTCTCTTGCTCATGTTCTCCCTCACCTCCCAAGAAATCACCCTGCCCTTTCTCCTATTCAAACACACAAATCAATCTCAACATGTAGATATTGGCATTAAACACCCCAGCGATTTTAATCCTAAAGTCTCCCACAAAAACGTCTCTCTCTACTCGCCTCGGAGCTCCAACGGCCAATTAATAATCTCTATGCAAGACATAACACTGGATAAGTGTAATACATAAAGGGGCATTGTGTTGTTTCGCCTAAAACCCGCTGCCGTTTGTGTGTAATCGTTACATGATAGCACTCTCTCGGGGTTAATCACCAAAGCACAGCAGTAAATGACGTCGGTTCACATTTCGCTGCTACAGCGCAGCTATTCATCGCTACAAGATGTATTACAAGTATCGAATAGACCTTACATTTAAAACGTGCCAAGCATTTGCAGGGAGAAACTCTCATCAACATGGGTAATCATGGTTTGGATGTTAGCTAAGCAGCGGTTCCTTATCGTTCACCAGGTGACTTCCAGTACAGGCTTAGCATTCAGTGTTTAATTGGCACTGTGTTAGCTGGCCCTGTGCTATGGTAGTGGACCTTGAAGCTGCTCCGTGGTTGTGATTGGACGAGCCAGAGGAAAGCTGGCCTAGCCTTTTCCTGAAAGACCTACTGGGACTAAGCCATTGGCTGAGTTAGAGATCAGATAGAGGCTGTGATTCCAAGCCGATCTTGAAACAATACAGCGAGAGGAGAGATAGAATCAAGAAAAAAGGCTGTTTCCAACATTTGTCCAAGTTTTTTCGTGGTCATATTCATCATCACGTCGTGCCAGTTGGGATTGATTTATCAAAAGGCCCGTCATTTCAGCAGCAGCCACTCATTCATTGCTTCAATCGCTGTGTAAATTCCATCTCTTTACCAAAAAGCTGGCAGTCCTGCTGTACTTCTCTCATTCATGTTTTGCTCATGAAGTGTAATAAACGTCCCCAGACTGTGTAATCCTCCAACCATTTGAACAAAACTCTTGCATGAGAACTATAGGCGACGTCTCAACAAGGGCATATTTGGATAATGTCTGTTATATTAAATGGGACCCGCTGTTTGAAGAGTGTCATGATGGTAGAATTTACGACACAGATGGGATTTTATGTGTTTTTGTGCTTTCTTTTTGGGAAATTCCATCAATATCAAGATAGTAAAGTGATTAAACATGCATAGGAGGAATTGATTTAAATTCTATCCATCCAGCGACGTCTGTACTGTACTGATGGAAGGGCATAAACTGGCCAATTGTTGATTGTGCCGTCAGAAAAAAGTATTTTGTTCATGACTGGAGCCGGCTAAATTGAATAATCACTAGAAAATAAGCAATAGGCGTCACGTCTGTGAAAGAGCTATGGTGCAGTTGAAGCCGACTGAATGGCTCTCTGAAACATGGAAAGGGTGGAGTGACCAGATGCCCAGCAATGATGTCATCAATAGGAGCCCTGTGTGGTAGTCAGGGCCTGCCATTCATTCCTACACACACCAGGTGTGTGTTTCTGCGTGAGCATGCGTGCGTACGTGTTGTTGATCACACCCTGCCACAAAAGCAAGAGCTTTCTTTCGCTCAATGAGGCAAAAAATTGGTCGGTGGAGGCTCACACACAAACACGAGGAAGCCCACGCCTCCTCCAGTCATGGCTATGCTACAGTTCAACTGAAGAATTCTCCCTCCGGCTCCGCAGAAATCTCAGCTCGCCCTCTGATATACTCTCACACAACGTTCATTCTCACTCGTACACTTTTGGTCAGCAGCACACATCCCTTGAAAAAATCCCCAAACCATTCACTTGAGCGTGGAACACAAGTCCCCTCCCACTCGACTTGCTTTTACAAGGTGAAACATTCCCAAGAAGAGGGAAAAAACACCTGGTCGTCATAAGTTTCTCTTTTTTTTTCACTCCACTTTTCCCCTTCGCTCCGTTCCATTAGTAAGAGTAAAAACAAACAGCGGCCGCTAAGTGACTGGAAAACCGTTGCATTGCATCACACAGACCCGCTTTGCCCTTGATGTTCGTCAAAAAGTCCAAAAATAAGCCGTGAAGGGCAGGCTGGCGTCACCGATACACTCCACCCTACACCACACCCAGCGTCACCAAACATAAACCCACTATGTGTTAACGTATGGGGGTCTGTTCTACTCAAAGGTGGTGTGTTTAGGGTGGGGTGAGTTCATTGAGCATGTATGTTCGTTGAGTGGGTCGTGTGAATGGTCGGAGTGTGTCGAAGGGTGGAGTTGTTTGTGTTTGTGAGCTTGATTGGAATTAACTTTTGGGTTACGATATGACCTTGTTTACTCGAGTCGGCGGCCACTCTCTGAGTAAAGTATTGTATGGTGGTAATTGAGTTGATAGCATAAGCTAATATGGTTTTGACAGTGTTTAATCTCATTACTCTGAGGCACAAAAAGCCTTTCAAAAGCCACTTTTCAATACTGGATTGAAGGTTTGCTCCTTCATCTAATACACTTTCCTTCAGCTAAGCCCCTTTTATTCAAACAAGGCCTCGATATCAAGTAACAGAGGTCAGAGTTGAAGGTTCACGCGAGGACAGCAGAGGACAGGTGTTCCTCTCTTCCATTCCTCTGCTTTTATACTCCCTCTTTTCTTCGCTATCAGCCTCTCTTTCCCTCGGGCGACGATTCAAAAGGGCCGTTTTTCTCTCAGGTGATGTGGTCCACCTTTGTCTGTTCTAACCTTACAAAGGAATGCCTGGCATTCACCAGGCTGTGCCCACACAGGACCGTTAAGGAGAGCGGAAAAAAGGTGGTGAGGGAAGAAGGTAAAGGAGAGGGGAAAAGGTAAAAGAATAAGGAATTTAGAGAGATACATAGTTGAGGAGAAAAGTGAAGAAAAGGGGAAGGTTGTGGAGAGGACAGGGAAAGAAAGAGAGAAGAGGAAGGAATGGAAAGTGCTAGAAGGAGAGGGGAGTTTCAGACTTTTCACACGCTGTGGATAAAACTTGAGGCCTCAGAAATTGATATAAATTTCGACAGGGAAATTCCTTTGAGATGGGCTTGGGGCTCTGCCACCGCCCACGGCTGGCACAGAGGCGGAGATTCTGGGTGGGGTGATGGAAGGGCATGAGAGGGGAGGGGAAGGGAGTTAGACGGATGGATGGATGGATGGATAGATGAAGCAGGTAGAGGAGGAGATGTTTTTGGCTGGACTCCCCCTGGCTAACCTGATGCATATTGTTGCCGGGCTCGGTTTCCCCTCGGGTAATCATTTGACACTGATAAAAGGGAGAAGGGGGGACAGCGGAGAGAAAAAAGGATGGCAGTGTTTCCACCCTGGGAAAAAGCTCTCCGGAGAGATTAGAGGACAGCCGGGGTAATTCTTCCGTCTGTTGGACCGGGGCAAGAGACGATTGGGGGAAAAGAGAAATAAAGAAAATGAAGAGTTGCAGGAAAGAATTACAGGAGGGCGGTTGTGCATTTTGAAAAGGTGTTAGCACAGTAATTCCCTCCACTTTCTTGACACATATGCACAAATGATTGAAGACAGGAGGAGGGGGGGTGCACATTTTTTAAGTGTTTCCACAGTAACTAGTCCACTTTTTCTTGCTTTGGCACATACACACGCCTACGTGCGTGCACCCACGTACACACACACGGGAGACTCTGTAAATAGAAGAGTGGCGACTGAATGGTATTTTACTGCTTCTGTATTTGTGGCAGGTTATTTTGACCCTGGGTGGTCCCTGCTGAAAGACTTTAGGGTCATTAATCATCAGTCGGGAATCAGATGTCAGGTGTGTGTGTGTGTGAGAAAGAAAAGAGGGTTGGTCAGTAACCAAAGAGGGAGCGAGAGCACCTACTGTACTGTACAGTGTGAGCGTGTTTGAGGTTAGCCTTGCGTACCAGTGGATATCCTAATCAGCTGAGCTGGTGGTGGGATGAAAGAATGTGAAGATTATTGCCTGGTAATTGTTTCCAGAGTGCAACAGTGCTGCTACATCTCAAACACAAGAACTTTCATTACAGTGTGTGTGTGTACGTGAATACACATCTATGTACTGTGTCACAAGTCAAGGTTGTAGGATACGTGCAGGAGCCCAAAAGGAGTGTTGCAATCATAGACTGTATATAAGAAGTGGGCGTAGTCATCGTGACGTCACCCATTGGTTTGTGGACTAACGTTTTGAAGGCTCGAGTTCGGCATTTTGGCCGTCACCATCTTGGTTTTTGCAACCAGAAGTGATACGAGAGGGTGGAGCTAAGTACAACCGATCGCCGAAGACATTTCTAGGTGACCAAAAGGTTATAATAAACTCTCAAGAACTGAAAACACACTGTGAAAGGGTTAAAATGGTAAGACAAAAATGGACAACTCCAACGCTGTGGTAGCGACCTGTCAATCACAAAGTAGCCACGCCCTAAAGCATACCCTGCTTTATTGTCTATTTTACTCTAAATGGGACCGTAATTTACTAAATGAACATCATGCTGTATTGAATAAGACTTGAAACTAGCGATTGAACTCATGTTTACAGTGTTTACTGAGGTAATAAATCAAGTGAGAAGTAGGCTCATTTTCTCATAGACTTCTATTCAATCAGACTTTTTTTGCAACCATAGGAGTCTCCCCCTGCTGGCTATTAGAAAGAATGCAAGTTTATGGCACTTCTGCATTGGCTTCACTTTTCAGACCTGGAGGTAGCCCACTGGTGTCAATACTTTTAGTTAAAGCCAAGCATCCAGATTTTAGGGCCAATGTGAATTTTTAGTGAGGACCACAAAACAACTTTATTATTCCTCTTTGTCTTTCATTTATGATTTCAAAGGTCAACTGTAATATCCCTGGCCCCTAACTTAACCAATATTCTGCCAATCGTCTGTACGGAAACAGTAAAAACAACACACCCTGGGACCTGTACTCCACTGATAAGCTCATCACTCCACTAGCTATTCAACGATTCAGATTCTATTTTTCTTCCCCGTCTCGTTGACAGACTTGTCTTAGCCGGCCCTGACAGGGCAATGAGAACGACGATCTTCCGCAAACACAGTGAAACGCTTTGGTTTGTTTTGTTATAGTTTTTAAAAAACATTTTCCGTTTTAGAACCAGCAGGCAAGAGAGCAATTTCCTCCACGGCAGGAGCAACAGAATCCCCAAACCCAAACAATCAGATTAGAATAAATAAAGTCAACTGCAGGAGTTTAGAGATCTCATCGGCACATCCAAAAACTCCACCCCAGTGAGCTATGAGGGGCTGGCACTGTGGTCCAAGGATGGGCAGAGTTCATTCATGGGTGTCCTCAAGAATTATTATAAAGATCTGACTGAAACTTTTGAACCTTCTCAGTACAACACAGGAGGTTTAATATGTAACATATTGAAGCCCAGAGCAACACAATGTGTTTAGGACCTTTATCTCTAAATCTCATCTTAATTATCTCATTCATTCTTGACATAGCAAACAGTTTTTCATAATTATTTATCTCATTATCTTGAAAGAAGAGATAGCAATGTCGTGGTGCCAATAGTTACATTTTAAGCCCATAAGGGACAAGATTTAATCACATTGTTAATGAGATGTCAAACTTGTTGATAAGATGTTTTCTTTTGATTATATGCAAAATTCATTGTGACTTCAGTATTTCATCATTGTGAAAAAAAAATAACTGCATTTGGCTATTTTCCTCTTCACAGAGACTTAACAAAAAGACACAAAGTCATTTCTACTGATGTGACATTCATTTGTCCAGCAGTCTGATGGATAGACTTCAATAAGGCAATAAAGATCTTGAGAAATATTAATTAAAAATATGAATATAAATATATCAATATAATGACATATGTAAGCCATAATCACAAGGAAACAATGAGTGATACGTTTGGATAACAAAGTGTTTCCTCAACTTTCGGCACAATGTACATATTTGTTATCCCTGAATAATGAGACATAATAAACTGTGATTTTCAGGTAGCAGGCCAAACAAACATGCTAAGCGCAATGATGTCTGACTGAAAATAAAAGCAGGATAACTGTAAGATGTTACAGTAAACTGAGTTTTGAGTTCATGCAGGGTGAGGTGTGTCACTTCTTACTTTCATAGGACATCAATCTCAATGAAAAGTGGCAGATGGTAGCAGCTCTAGCTGATTAATGTAAATGTTGTACGTAACTTTCAAAAATGAAACTTGACGATTGATTGAAGTTCATTGATCAGCTAATGAATTAGACTAATTGGGCTCTACTTTAATCCATATCATATCCATTTAAGTGTATCAACTTAATAGTTCTTAAAACTGTTGTATAGGTAATATTGGACTAACCAGCAAGAGTAAGTTAGATTTGATATGAAAGTATCCAACCGAAAAACCAAGCCCAGCATTGCCAACTCTTTTCTAATGAAAGTAGCCAGCAGCACGAGCTCCAAAGGTCCCTAAATCTAGTGAGAAAGTCGTCAAGTGCAAAGCCACTACCTCAAAATTATCATTATGAATGCAAACATGGCTAAGAGTGGTCGGAAGACTGGAAAGCGCTATATAAATGCAAGTCCATAGGTTGGCAGGCAGATAGACAGGCAGGCCGTTCAATCATTACATTCGGGCAAAATTAAATGATTGGCCAGGCTTATTACAGAAAAGTATTAATAAAAGCACGCACATTCAGACGATAAATACTAAGTGCTGGACAGAAACACATATAAAAGATGGAAAAAATGGAGTCTGCACATTAGCTACTGCGCCCATGAACATTTAATTGATTACCACAGGTGACGTTCCGATTGTCTAGCTCTTCTTCAGACCGGGCTTATTACAGTCCAGAGACAGTCAGAGATACCAGATTTCTTTCTTTCTTTTTTTTTGTCAGAGCATTTGATTTCTCGATTGCTGTTGGGATGTAATGAGAAGTTCAACTATAACAAACAAAGGTTTCTAAAACACATTACCCACCCTAGCTTTAATTGGGACCGCCAGCATTTGGAGCAAGCGGCTCATGAAAAATAAGGTGTGCAAAATAAAGTAGAAAATATCAGTTATTTCAATGTGTTCACTAGATATCTATTCAACATTTCATTTCTTATGCTGCTCATCTTATTTCTAGGTCGTAGGGAACTAGGTTAACTAACTCAAGGTTCACTCAAAACTCTAGTGTTGTCTCAGCTAAACAAAAAGTATTCAGATCTCACTTGATTCAGAAATGTTAAAAGCTACAAGCATCCCAGAAGTATTGTGTTTGCAGGTCTTGCTCTCCAGGCACTACAACAACCTGGGTTGTGACCTCTTGAGTGGCAGCAATCCTCTCCCTGACCTTTACCCTCTGTGTTCACACTAAGTAGCTTCTGTGTTCCCACTGCAAATGCCGCACTGTGGTCCTCTCAAAACCTGCTGTTGTAAGTTTAGTCTTATTAAAACAAACTAATTTACTCACCTGACCTCTTGCTGACCCCCGGAGAACTTTCTAGCAGTGCTTGTTTTGTGTCACAGCCAAATATCCCCACTGTGAAGCTCTTCTCTGTGAAGCAATGCTGTCTGTAAAAAAGGCATGTGCACGTACACGCACGCATCCTGCTAAACGCACACACGCTCACATTCATATACAGTATATTGGTGTTTGGTCCCACCTGGCTTCCTGTCTAGCTTTGTGAATGTGCCCTGACCTCGATGCTCACAGGAACCTCCTCCCTAAACAGCTGTTTCCACATGTCCCACCACCCACCGTCCTCCGAAGACAAGGAAACGGAGAAATTGCGCTGTAGTCACCGTGTCAGAGCTCAGTTCACACTCAATCTGCGGATATCACATCATGAATTTGAAATTCTGAATGGGTAATACGTCCTAATAATGCATCTGGGAGAACAGTTTGAATAACACAAAATTGGCTCTCGGCGAGACATTTAGAAATATTAACTGTCGGAAGGGATCATTTTCATCTTTGATCATTCTGGGAGTATAAATAGGGAACAATATGACTTTGTTCAGAGTGGGGGGAATTAGCCATAAAGCGCTGGTGACTGAGTGAATGTTTGATCCATAACACTCCCTTTGGGGAAACACTGTTTTTTCATACAAAATTCATTATGTTGACTTATTCCTGTGAAACTGAGAAGACAGGGCGGCGCAAGGATGGAAATACGTGTGTGTATATTACACAAAACAAGCTGTCAAGATGGAGTATAAATAATGAGGCTGTCAACATGTGTGCCAGGCCTTTGCCAACAAACCGCAGTTTATGTCAGAGGAGCGGAGCTAACACCAACTCTCACATGCACCTACGGTGAGAAAGTGGCAACTGAAGGCAGAGCGTTCCTGCTTCTCAACCCTCCTCCTGTTTTTCTGCGTTTTGCCCAGGTTTCTCCTCGAAAGCCTGCAGATGTGTAGCTATGCGAAGGAAAACAGGCAGCAGGCCTCCGGCTTTGGTTAGCATGGAGACACATGCCAGAAAAACAAAGACCTCTGAACTGTACAAACACCCCAGCAGAAAAACTGCAGCAAGGACCACCCATGGAGGTGGCAAGTGAGCAACCAAGACCAAAACCAGCTTCTTGGATCAGGGTGCTACTAGATAAAGAGCACAACATGCGCGGATGGATGAAGAGTCAGAGACAGATGTGCCGCATAAACAGTCATATGAGAAACAACAAGGAGGACAGAAAAGGGAGTAAATGGAGATGTGGCCATGTCTTAATGTAGCCCAGTATCCCTGTGAATTATGTTACAATACTAATGTTAGAAGTGTGGTAGAAGTGTGCTCTTTA
Organism: Helicolenus hilgendorfi; assembly: GCA_916700815.1. Lineage (NCBI taxonomy): Eukaryota > Metazoa > Chordata > Actinopteri > Perciformes > Sebastidae > Helicolenus > Helicolenus hilgendorfi. Next base: position 9,827 of record CAKALG010036188.1, on the reverse strand, counting down.
TGTAGCGAGGCAGATAGTAAATGTGTGGAGGTTTAGGTGTGGGATGGACGTGTGGTGAGTCAGAGTTTGCTTCCTGCCGGAGACCTGTAATTGTTTGCTTTTATTAACCGTAACCAAAATCTTAAAAGGTGCTGTTAATAACATTCAGCCACTAGATGTCGCACTCTCTCTCCCCCGTTCCATTGCATTTACTTCACAACAAGTCGTTGCCAGCCACTTTCCGTCAATCTCAGCCATTTAACAGTTTTTGTCCACACTAACTGACATCCCAGAGATACCACATGATACCAACGTCGTTATACTATTGGCTCACAAGCCTTGTTAGAAGTGGGAACCAAACGTCAGATATCTTCTACAGAGATAAACAAAACATTCACCGCCAAAATTTTAAATGATTAATTCACAATAATATTTTTTTTCCAGGAAAAGCCATACTTTTATCTGACACCTTCCTAAAGGCTCTGTAGATGTATTATTTAAAATATATATATATATATATATATTCTTCTACATGCAATTTTTATCAATAAGACCTTTAACTCCAAGTGTTTTAGCTGCTAACCTAAACCATAGTTTATATGTGATACCCACAATTTTTGTAACCTGACCCGCCAGATGGTTTGTTACACAGAACCATCTTAGAGGTCGGCACTGGCACTGTTTGGAAAAGGGCAGGCACTTTAAAAAAAATACGCAGCAGGTGATTGGATGAACCATTTGTCAATCAAACTCTTGCTGAAGTCAGTCGGGAGAAGAGCATAAACATCTTTTCCATCAAGAAAAGCCTTCAGTGCCGTGACATAACTGATGCTATTGCAGCATCTAAGTTTACCTCTTCATGAGCCGCCATTATTGTTTAGAACAAACAGTCACCTCTCAGTGTCCCATAGCTGCCAACTGCTTACTTGAAGCAGGACAAGATGGATTTTCGTGTGATATGTGATCCCGTGATTCTCGCGTGAATCCAGCTGCCGTGCAAGGTAACCAATCTTAGCAGCTATAACCTAAACCAATACCTTAGTCATAGATTATATGCCATACCCACAATCTTCGCCTAACCATAGCCATACCACAGCTGCCATGTGAAAATTGAAAGTATTGCAGAAAGAAAGAAAGAATTATTAAAATGTTGGCAATGAACTCTATCCTTGAATGTAATCCTGGGTTTTGCAGGATTGTCCAATACCAACATTTTTGTCTGGTGATAGGGTTGCAGATTGAAGCTGAGACCTGGCAAAGGTCTTCATCCCCTGCAGTCTTTTTCAGAAACATGCCTCCAAATCCTGCACAGGGCCCGGCAACGCACCAACACTTAACCAATTAGCGCCTGCCTCAATTACAGCTTCCTGCTGCAGGCCCGGGGGCAACAGCCCGTCCCTCCGTACGTCTGTTTGCACACCTTATGGGTGTTTATGTGTGAGAGATGTGAGCTTGGACATGAGCAGGACATCTCCATTTTCTCTCATAGATTTCCTGCTTTGACTAGCTGCTAGCGGAAGGCGTGTCTTTTCTTTCCTGAGACAGACGAATAAACATTATTGTTGGAGCTAAGGCCAGCGGCTTGTATAGGACAAGGTCGTGACTTCTGTCAGTTGTGCATGTGTGTTCAGGAAAGACACAAAGAGGGTGGGCTGTCCAAAATCATGGAATAACAGAAAAGAGAAATTAAGTGAGAGGGAACACAAGACAAATCAGAAAATTAGACATTACATACATTATTAACTGTGAGTTACGTCTGAGGCTGCACATGTTTGTTTATAGCACATAATTGTTCTTTTAAGTTGCCAAATAAATGTACTTTACAACAGTTTTTTCCTGTTTCTAACTGCGGCCTTTCCTCGCACAGCATGCTCAGAGACCGCAACCGACCCCAACAAAAACCCCTGTTATCATTGTGTTACACGTGGCCAAAATCCCCAGGAGAGTAATCAAGTTCAGTTAAAATTCCAGGACAAACAAACGTTCACACTTTGCATCCAACATCGTGCTACTCTCGGTCTGTAAAATGCAAATAACTTGCGTTCCCTCCAGGCCAATTTCTCGTGGGAAGAGAATGTGAATTGCAAAGCGAGAACATTTTGAAAAGCATATTAATGATTTGTTAGTGTTGCAATTACAGCGCAATTGCGTAAAATTGTCACAATTGCCGTCGGTGGAATTTATGAAGTCTCAGATTTAAACACAGGCAGTGTTGCTTGGCTTTCATAATGTTGTTTAATGTCTGAGTATGTTTTTAGTGTCTAGATGTTGATATGATAGAGGGCCATAGCGATAAAAAAATCGAACAAAATATCTGCGTACGCACTGCATGACCTTTGGATCTGATTTATATACGTGCTGCAGATGATTTCATCTATAAAAAGCCAACACGTTTTATATAAATGTGCTTTCTGTTCTTTGCTTGGGGCTAATCTCTCTTTCTCCTCAGCTTTTTGCCATTTAAAGCTGAAGTCATGCATTCCTGGTAAAGATATTAGTCTGTGTTTTGTATGAAACCTAAAGCCACATCACTAACTTTATTCGGATCCCCACCGCCACTTAATATCGCGTTCCAGGTTAATTTATGTCCACAACAGCTGGAGTGGACAGTAGTTTGGACTAAAGCTTGGGACATATTGGACTGAACCCTGTATATATAGAGAGATATACATGTATGGTATACACTTTTCTGATGTTTTGTTCATCATCTTTGTCCCTTCTCCCTCCTCTCCAGCCTCTTGCCCTCCATCCTCATATTTCTCCCTTGGTGTGTGTTTTAAAAGGCTGAGCCCTCAACCCAACCAGCGGGCTGTGGTTCCCTCCTAAACCATTCACATGGAACTGGTTAGGAAGACATTCCTTCCATGGAGGGAATGTCTGGCACCAAGCGCCTGTAACACAGAAATCATAAACGGGAGGTCCAGCCTAATCACATCCCGTGGCACTCTCACCCTCTCTGAGCTCCCTCTTCCTCCTTCCTCTTCCTCCCGTCCTCTCTGAGGAGCTATTAAGGGGATGGGGAGACCTCAAAGCATTAGCTGATCCTATCTTTTCCTTTCCTGTGTAATATAAGGGTGTAAATCACTTGTGGAAATCGAGCGGCTCAGATTTTGGTGGTTGGCAAATATTCTTACTTATCTGATCCTCTGAATCCAGTGTTTTATTTCCATAAATAAATAAAGACATAAAATGTTATGGATTGGGTGCGTTAGGAAGGCTGCTGTGTTGTTTTGTTTTGCAGTTGCTATAACACGCGTCCAGAATCTCTCTCAACAACAGGGTTGTAAAGCCGGTGTTCAACAGGCTATGGTTAAAGTTTGATTAATCAAAGTTGGCCGACGGTCTGCAACGCATTACGTATAGGAGAGAAATCTGTTTCTGAGCTGTAAACGCACTGAACAGAAAAATCTACAAGTACTACATAAAATGAAAACATACCATCCCCTAAAACAAGTGCATATGTGATGCCATGGCGACGGCGGCGCATGTATGCAGCAGCTGGTAGCTACCAAGAACTCTTTTCGTCTTCATTACTGGAGGCCGATGGGATATAACAAAGCTAACCCAGCTAGGAGCTAAGACTATACTACCCAACCTGCTCCTGGCTGACGTCCGGTCGCAGGATAATAAGATCGATGAAATAAGACTTTAGGCTAACCCTGCAACGGGAGATCAGAGACGGTTGTGCCCATCTTTACAGAGACCTGGCGTCATCATAGCATCCCGGATCAAGCTCACTTGACGGGCGGACCACAGGACAGAGTGTAGGACTCCGTTGGGACAAGAGGAGGCGGACTCTGTTTATTCTGTGTTGTTTTTGTTGCGGCTAATGCAAATTAATAAAAAAATGCACTACAGGAATGCGCTACTGTTTTTTTTTTGTCGTGTTTTTCTTGTAAGCTACTACCGCATTTCGTTGTGCAACCCTGTGTTGCATGATGACAATGATCCTTGAATCTTTGATATTTCTAACACGAGTCAGGTGTTGGAAATATCAGGCAAAATATATAAATATATATGGTGAATTCCTTCTGGAGACCAAAACAGAGCTAGAACAATAGTGAATATTGGACGCACATTTGTTGGGTGGCCAGAAACATTGCTTCAAATGAATGGTAATGTTGCTCTGTGTCTGCTGGATGCGCAATTCTTAGCAACACGTTCGCCATAACAACATTGACGACATGTCAGTGTTGTGTTTATAGCTTGTTTCATTGCCCCCAAGTGGCCAAAAATCAAATTAATACTACTTTATGGGGAAGATTTTTAGCTGGAAGTCAAGATCGGAGGTTCTTTATAGACTGCCATGACATTCAAAACTTGGGTGAAGTCACTGACGTATGTAGCTGAACAAGAGCTAGGGCTAACAAGTTACAATCTATGTCTTCCATTCTTAATTATTTTATTTATGTTATAAAGTTGGTTGTCTTTTCATCAAAACAGCATAACGTTTTGGCTATGTCCGCTACATTATTACATACTTCTCCTGCAAAGCCGACTACTATGGTGTAAACACAAGTTATCAGGTTAACGTGTGGCTAGTGTTAAACCATTGTCAAATTCATTATAGCATCTTTTAAACCAATAGGCCAATTGTATATAAGAAGTGGACGTAGTTACCGCGATGTCACTCGTTGGTTTGTGGACTGCCGTTCTGAAGCCTCGAGCTCGGCATTTTGGCTAAATGTCTTTCCCAGAAAAAATATGTGCAGTCTGTGTGTTGAAGGGAGTTTCATTAGCGTTTTGCATGGCTGTCTGCCACGGTGTCTTTCTGTATACTACCACTGGAAGTCGCCAAAGTCAGACGTTTTCTGATTGTACACACAATAGCAATAAAGAAAAACTAAGGGACAATTATTTAAGAATTTGTCTTGCGATGGGTTGCATTAACAAATAGACATACAGGCACATATGTAGAAGTAACAGCTGCAGCTTTAGGTACTGAATTTTGCAGCTACATTATAAATGAACCACCTCCAATTAAAAAAAAAACAACAAAAAAAAAACAATTTTCCCCGTTTTGTGTAGTAAATCTTTCAATATTTCTTTCCAAAAGGGTAAATGGGCGGTTGGTCCTTGCCATGCTTTCCTCTACATGCTTTTCCTTTGTCTCCATCAGTCTTTCTGGCTCCCTTTAGAGAAACCTACTATACAGATGTCCCTGCCTCTGTTTCCTCCTCCTGTTTCTCCACCACTACACTTGGCCCTGATTCGTCCTCTTGGATGGAGGCGATGAGAAAACGGGGCGGCAGAGGATTGCCTCTGTCCCAGTGCCTCTTCCATGAGGACAAACCAGCGCCAAGTGGAAGCAGTGGGTTTTCCACTTCACGTTCCCTCTCCTGACCTTTGGTAGTTGAAATGCTAAAATAGAGAAATATCTGGCCAAGGCTCATTTTGAGCTGACAGCTTTTGAATTTTCTAGCTGACATGACAACTCACTGGTCAAGAGGGAGTTTATCAGCTGTAGGTAATTAACATTAATTACGTGAGATTTTTTGGAGGTAGCTTACTGCAAATGCATTCGAGATTCTATTATTTTCCATTGAATAATTAGCCCATTGACCTTCTCATGTAATTCCCAGCAAGCAAGTGGATTTCCCAAAATGCTGGAGTATTCCCTTTGAAGCCAGGCTGTAATTTAGGCTCAGAGTGTTTCTAACATTGGTTTAAATAGCAATGATGAACTGCTAACTTTCACTAAAAGACTACATACATCCACAGCTATCACCGCTTGTATTAAAGAGCTATGTCGAAGGCAATTGATAATTGTTTTAATTTCAAAGTATTCAACTTTCCTGCCGCACCCTCTCCGTCCTGTCTTTTCTGATTCTGTTCATTTTGCTGAAACACTATAAGTGGCACGTCCACATCTCTCCTGGTTTGGGTTTCTAAAGGAAACACTCCATCACTGGACCCCTGAAAAACTGGCCGAGGGAAACAATGGTGCCCTTGAATTTCTCCTGCTCATTTTGCATGTAACGATATCTAGATTAAACACAATATTATTGTTGGCCCATGCAAGCCAATCACGATTTTCTCTCACCCATGCATCAGAGTATGGTGCATGTGGAAAGAGTCCTTATTTCAAAACACTGATGGTAGTTTTTGGGGAGAGGGGTGAGGACGAGGAGGGAGAGGGTAACCACAGTGTAGGGAGGAAAGGAATACTGAAGCAGCAAGGAAACAAAAAAAGGCATTTCCAAAATCAACTGTTGCACAGCAGGAAGAAATAAAAACACAAGAGTTTATGTTGTTTCCTTGGTGTCAGGGGTACAGTTTGTGGTTAAAGGAATAGTTCGGCTTTTTAGGAAATAACAGTTATTTGCTTTCTTGCCAAGAGTTAAATGAGAAGATCGATATCAATCTCATGTTTACTGTGGAGCCAAGCATGTCTGCTACAAAATGATGTTCCCATTCAACTTAATGAAGACAAAATACATTCCCCTCAAAACTCTCATGCACTCCTGAACTGAAGTGAAAAAATGTCCACCTCTATCTTAGTTGAGACATGGTCAGACCAGGAATCACTTCTAGTACAACCTAGACAGCAATTTGCAGGTCTGAAAAGTGAAGCCAATGCGGAAGTGCCATAAACTTGCATTCTTTCTAACAGCCAGCAGGGGGCGACTCCTCTGGTTGCAAAAACGATTTCTGATTGTATAGAAGTCTATAAGAAAATGACCCTACATCTCACTTGATTTATTACCTCAGTAAACATTGTAAACATGAGTTTATTGTCTCAATCGCTAGTTTCAAGTCTTCTCCAATACAGCATGATGTTCATTTAGTAAATTATTGTCCCATTTAGAGTTAAAATAGACCATAAAGCAGGGTATGATTTAGGGTGTGGCTACCTTATGATTGACAGGTCGCTACCACAGCGTTGTCCGATCTGTTGTCTGTGTTTTCGTTTTACAACTTTAACCCTTTCACTGTTAGTTTTCAGTTTATGAAAATTAATTATACCGTTTTGATCACCTGAAAATGACTTATTCAGCGTTCGGTTGTACTTTGCTCCACCTTTTTATGTCAACTCCGGTTGTAAAAAAACAAGATGGCAACGACCAAAATGCCGAACTAAAGGCGTCAAAACCGTAGTCCACAAACCAATGGGTGACGTCACGGTGACTACATCCAAAGAGAAGAGCAATGAAGCACAACAGCATCATCTCCAGACAAACCATTTTAACACTAAAAGCATCTGAACTTTCCCTCTCTACCAACACCCAGCTACCAACATTCTTGCCCTTAATTTCTCCCCTCTCATCTATCTCTTCACCTCGGTCCCCTCAATAACAGGAGCACACAGGAACGTGGGGTAATCTGTCTGGGCCAGTGTGCTGGGCTATGCGTGGGCTCATGTTGAGGCCAGCCTAATCACCTTTCGGATCAGCGTGGAGAACAGAGGAGGCTGTACCTTTTATCCCAAACCAAAGTCAACAAGGCAGGATTCCTGGGAAGCATTGCAGACATTCTTGAAAGCAGAAAAGAGGGGTAAAAAAACAGCCATTGACCCCTCTCTACCAAAATTTAAGAGGAGGAGAAAGTGAAGGAGAGAGTGAAAAAACTTGCTAGGGCGTGTGTTGATGTGGAATAAGGCAAGGTGCTCCAAGTAGTTTACAACGTAATTTCTTATATGACTGAAATAACTCAATAAGGTCTAAGAATTCCACTGCATCATAAAAAGGCAACTCTTTGCAGCTGCTATTTCTCTACCTCACTACCCTCATTCCTGCTTCTTTCTTCCGTCGCTTTCTTATTTAACGTCACCTCTCTCCCTTTCTGCGCTCCTGTGACGGCCCAAAAGTTTGGCCGGTGACCCGGGGTAATTAATAACTCCCTAAACTAGGTGCTGTTTGCACAGATGGACCTCCTCCTTCAGAACTGGCTACCCTTTTTGTCGATGCTATTTCCTCCCTCCCGTCAGCCCAAGCTATCACATGCTGTGTAAACACTGACGCTCGCCGAACATGCCAAGCACAGCAGCGCTCCTGTACGAGCTTGGACGTGTGAGTCAGTGTTGCCCATGTCGGATTTTTGTGCTCTTACATTCTCCGTTTGTCTGTCTTGTAGACAGAAGAGTGCGTGTTCTCTGAGTCACAACAACAACTTTCACCACATTTAAGAAGAGAAAATAAGAGAAATTTCGAGAAAAAAGAACAGAAATATGAGGGTAAGTGGTGGAGAGAAAGTCAAGAGCGGTGGCAGTAGGAGGATGGGATTGGAGACATTTTGGCCAGAGATGTCAGAGAGGAATCAGTGAATAACTTGGCTTGTTTCTTTGTGGTGAGAACAGCATGGGCTGGAGGCTTGAGCCAGAGCCCACAATGTCTAGCCTGGAAGGTTCTCTCATTAGAGAGATTGGAGCACGCAACCTCCTGGGAACCGCAGCGCCAGAGTGCAGCGCTCATCAGAGCCCTGGGAACGCTCACTCTCAAGGCTATCTCAGGTATAACGTTATGGAGATTTCAGTGTTTTACTTTCCCCTGTAATGGCTTGTCACTCTTGTCTTTTTTCTCCGTGCTCCATGTGTCTTAAGTTTGTGGTGATGCTTGGAATTACCATGCGAATATCAAACCACTCTGTGTTTGTCAACTGAGAATGTGTCTGAGAATATCCAACAAGACATAAGTGCAGTCTCTGTGCTGTCTCCAGCGCCAGAAACATCCCCTTTGAAGAAGCGCAAAGGCATGCCAGTGTTTTCTGTTAAAACACTCGTTTTATGGCTTTCAAGGAGCGAAGCTTTGCTGGCTGGCAGCAGAAATGACAAAACACAGAGAGGGAGCAAGAGAGGGAAGAGGGAGAAAAAAGGCAAAGGGTACAAATATTCCAGTGTGGGGTCCTCGGCGTACCGTTCATCGGACCATCTGCGGCGAGTCCTCAGAGGCGGCCTTTAATGTTCCCCCTTAAATGAGGAGAAAAAATATTTGAACCTATGTACTCAACCGGAAACCATAAACGGTCAGGAGCCTTAACAAGAGCCATGCACATGTAATTATAACAATCAAAAAGTCACAGGGGTACACATATAGAAGTGTGCTCTCTCCTAAATTACCCCTGGCATGTGGATCCAATAGCAGGCCGTAAAATACATGTATGTTTGACTTTACAGAATCTCATTTAACCTTTTTTTTTAGCCGGGATGCCCGTTTGCTTTAGGAATAATGAGAATACTTGTTAAAGGTCATTATTGAGGTAGCTAGTGAGTTTAACTTGTGGAAAGCTGTGTGTGTATGTATGTGGGTGTTTGCCTGAATGACTGACTGCCTGACAGCAGCTTTCTGTGAGACCCTCTGTCTGGGTTGGTCCTGTGCTTATTGTAAGTGTGTGATTTGTCTGAGTGTATGACCTCAACCAAAGAGCTGGTTCACTGTACATACATGTCGCACATGTGTCTAATAAAAAAATGGAACTGACAAAAATCTGGCAAAATGTCAAGAGAAACATTTCCAACTGATGAAGACATGTACAAAAGTCAGACAACTCTATTGTCCATAATCTACATGTTACTGTGACTTCAGTGTGGTGCTTTCAGGAGTATCAATCACATAGGTTTTTTAAATGCTTTGTCATTATTATTAATCATTTTAGGTGTGAATCTAAAAGATGGCCATGGTCTATCTTTGTATTCATTATGTGGGTTTCCCAACTCCATACTGCTCTTAAAGGTGCTAAATGCGAGATTGGGAGCATTTCTATTGCCTCCACATGGCTCTCAACATGGCGAAGGCTGAGCCGGTAGCTTGTAGCTAACAGTGCTAACAGCGCTAACAGTAAAAAACAATTGAAAACACTGCTGGCAGAGCTAACAGTGTTTACCTCGGAGAACCGGAAGATGGGCACTACGC
>CAKALG010036187.1:0-18201 GCA_916700815.1 Helicolenus hilgendorfi | reverse complement strand
TCAGCGCGTCACTCAGACTCAGGTCTAACTCCGCCATGGCTGCAAACAAACACAGACAGAGGAATAAATAAATAAACGGTAAACATGTTATCACCTGTTGAATGATGCTGTCCAGCTCTAAACAAAACTATAAGAAGTCACAGAAGCAGAGAAGAAATTAAAAGAACAACAGTGAGTATCCCTGCAATTGCACACGCTAGCAATCTCTAGTCAGACCTATAAACATGATCATAAACTCCCTTATAACCATTCACACATATAACTGGTAATATGCTGAAAAACAGAATACCAAATGACTCTGTATGATAAGCATTGTGTTTTTTCCATCTCAAAAGAGTGTACTTCTAAGAGGAATAGTTACAATTATAAATACCAACATATAATTGAAGTAGAAAAGTGCATCCTGTACTCGTATTGTGCCTAACTTTAGTGGATCGTAACATATTGGGTATTGTATTTTTCTGCAGATGCTTCGGTTCAAAATGAGACCAACCTTTTCTATGGATGTTTGTTTATAAGCCATTACAAAGGCCAAAATGTGGCCCTGCAACAGACTAGGTGCGGTTTGTTTTTAGCCTAGCTGTTGCAGCTGTTGATCACATGCAGCCCCTTACCGGCCTCTTAAGGGGCCATTCACATGCCGCGTATTTTGCGTGCTCAAATCCATTGTTGTCAATGTAGACGCATGCAAGGCACGCTCAAATGCCATTGCAATGCGTAAGCGTTCCCAACAGGGCTCGAGCTTAAGGACGTCTCGTCGTCCAAAAAAATGTGATTGGGGAGGATGAAAATTAATTTTGGGACGAGAGTTGAAAGAAAAATACCTTACATGCAATGATATCTAGCTCTGCTTTTCCCCCAGTGTTTCCATATTTTACTGTATGTGTAGTGTTTACCACTTTGGTAAACGTTTTGGTCAACTGCGTAACGTCACATTACTCAGACTACAACAATAAATGCGGTAACTTCCTTCTACCTCCGCATAGGTCTCACATGAAGCAAATATATTGATTCTTTCAACCAAATATAGTCCAGTTTTAACCTCGACCTCAGACACTGTTGACTTTCAAATCACCAAAATCATGCACGTTGATTAATAATAATAATAATAATAATGGTAATAATGGTTGCCATTTAAAAAAAAAAAAAGGCAATTTGTCCTAATACTGAAAAGTTTCATTCAAAAGACATTTTCGAGTTGCAAAGTGTTTACCCGACATTGGCAAATTGGAAAGGGAAAGAAGAAGAGAGAGGCCGAAGCTGAAATGGAGAGATAAAGATGAAAGAAGTGGAGGTAAAGCTGAGCGAAGGAGGAAGAAATTGAGTGTGAGAAGGAGAGATGGAAATGGAGAAGAGAAGTGGTTAAAGGGAGTGAAAATGCAAAATCAATTTGAACCAAAACCCTACGCAATGACAACAGAATAACTTAATTATTGCAGCCCATTGCATCATGCTGCCCAGGAAGTCTTAAATCTGACGAGCACGATAAACAAATCTATTTGGTTTTGACGATTAGGGGGAAATCTGATGTGAACTGAATTGGACCGCAGGTTTGTGTCCTGAGGTGGCATCAAAGCAGCTGCTGGAGCCGTAACAAACCCTGTAATGGCAGGCATCCATACTGCTGAAGTTCCCCTGAGCAACACACTAAATATCAACCAGCTGCAAGGCCTGAGCCTGACCTCTGACCTCTCCGGTGGGCATATAATCAAAAGAAAGGTTTATTTTTAAGGTAATTCCTTTTTCTACCACAAGGAGGCACCGTTTCAGCTGGGAATACGCTGTATGAAAGAAACTTGGTACAACACAGAAGCACAATCTGTACCTAAACAAGGACTCAGACACACAGATCCAAGCAGTCATCAGCTCATCTGGGAGCTCAGCTGACCAATGGCCACCAGGGGAATTTCATGAGTCATGGTGTGTCATCTTCCAACTATAATTCCAGATTATCTCCGGTGCCAGCAGCAGCCAGCTTCTCCCTCTGCTCACTGTGTTTATCTGTCTCATCTCCATCTTTACAACTCTCCCTTTATCGTCTACAGCAAACTTTACATCTCTGCCACGTACAGAACCCCCCCTCTCTGTTGAACTTCCTTTTCTTTCACTGTTGAAACAGCAGTTTAGTGCTCAAGGTCTTGCTCAAGGACGATGCAGCGAGAGAACTCATTTGCTGCAAAGCGGATCAATCCTGAGACCTTCAAGTTATTACGATTTCCTCCCTACCTGGCTGCCCTGCCAACCACGCTCATATCAACACGTAAATAAAACCCTTCTTTCCATAAATGCAGCCAACAATGAAAGTATATAATGAACCTAAGCCTAATTGACGGCAGCGTACATACCGGTATTACCACAGAACTCATTAAAGCTTCAAACGTGAAAGGTTTGTGGACTGTATTCTATTTTTTCTTCTGAGATAAGTCAGCTTCCCCAAACAGATGTAGCCAAAAATCAAATATAACTCCACAGCCCCATCTGCTGGAGTATCTATTCATTACCACAAGAGAACAGGTACAGGTACACTGCATTATCAATGGCTGTCTCTTGTTTTTTGTAAGGTAGTTAAGGCCTTTCTCTGTTTCAACATGATAACGCCCCAATGCACACAGACAGCTCCATCAATAAATGGCTTTTCCTGTTTGGTGTGGAAGAACTTGACTGGCCTGCACCGAGCCCCGACCACAACCCCTGGTCTCAGTGTTTACAATTCTAAAGCGTTCAGAATAGAGTTCAGAAGTGGCAGACAAAAAAATTGAGTGGCCGGTAGAAATGTTCAGTGACCTGCCACAGTGGCAGGTGAGGAAAAAGCTTAATTTCAGACCCTGGGCATAGGACATTGTCTCATATCGATCGCAGGCCCCTGAATTGAATTGAAATAGACTTTGTGATATAAAAAATATTGTATCGTTGTCCAACGAATCGATAATATATCGTATTGTGATGAAACTGGTGATTTACATCCCTAGTTTAGAGTTATTTAGCAATTTCTTGTTGTTTATATATATATATTTTTGTGTGTTTTACAAGCATATTGCAGCTCATTTAAGATCACTGTGGTGAGCACACTATCATATCACTATTTTGTAACTGTATTTCCTGAACGGTATATATTAGCAGAAGGGAAACTGTAAAATTCATTCTCCTTCTTCACAGACTGTTGAAAAGAGTGTCATAAACTAATAAGAAAAACTAGTTTTGCTCCATGTAAATGAAGGCAAAGTCAATAACTAATGAAGCCATCGTTACCTCCTCCAAGGAGGTTATGTTTTCAGTTTTGTTTGTTTGCTTCAGTTTGTCAGCAGGATTACATAAAAACACTACTGGCCTTATTTACACAAAACTTGGTGGAAGGGTGTAGCATGAGCTAAGGAAGAACCCTTTAAAGAGGACCTGTTATGGTCACTTTAAGGTTCATACTTGTATTTTGGGTTTCTACTAGAACATGTTTACATGCTTTAATGTTCAAAAAACGCTTTATTTTTCTCATACCAGCTGTGCTGCAGCACCTCTTTTCACCCTCTGCCTGGATCACTGTTTTAGCTCCACCCCCCCCAAAAAGCCCAATCTGCTCCGATTGGTCAACCAAACCAAACTCTTCCGACTCCGCTCCAGCTCCGCTCTAATTAGCTTTGTTTGAGGGGGTGCCAAACTAGCTGCTAGGCAGGTGTTATGCAAATGTGTTACTTGGTGACATCACCACGTTACGGAAGGAAAGACAGGACTTCTGTGGGGGAGAGTAACTCCCTTTGGCCTGGACTTTGGGCTTTGTAACTTTACAGACTTTTTACATGCACAAAAAAATATATAACACACTAAAGAAAGGGAAAAAGCAAAAAAGCATAATTGAGTGCTGCAGGGATGACGTATATTTCTAGGCCAACCAGGAAGTTAGCATCACCCTGGTTCCCACCACAAAAAGCCAATGGGATTGTTCCTTTGGGTTTTGGATTATTGCAGAAAATAAGCTCTGTGGCAAACACACGTTTATGATACTTACACGTTTTGTTCAAAAAGAAATTATCCACAAGTGAACGCTACTTTTATGATTTATGAAGTCTTAACGCAATCACCAGAAGTAAAAAGCTAACGTTAGGCTATAACGAGCTTGAGTATACACAACAAAGCAGTAAAGGCGGACGAGTTGGCATGATGACGTTTAGTAGTCTCATTTAGCCACTTGTTAACAACCGCCTTTTTTAAAACACAAAGGCTTCTAAATTTGTGGGATATTTACTGACATATTTTATGTCGTAGAACAAAAATCTCCTTAGCTTGTGTTAACCACAGACCTTATTTCAGGCATCTAACTAAAAACCCATTAAAAAAAAAACATTGACTCACCAAGTTAATTAGTAACATGGACATTGAGTCAGTTATACAGTTAATAAGCAAGCAAATCAAACATAAAATCATAACAAATGCGGTCAAACTCTACATACAGTGAACAATAGGTGGTTTCCGAGGCAGGAATATAAATAAAATATACGTGGGTGTACTGCCAGTGTATCAGCAGACTAAATGAGCCCCCAGTGCTGAGACCAGGGTGTGTCTGCTGCCTACTGCCTCCACACCACAAAGCCATACTGGTCACAAACACTGGCCCAGTTTCCATATTTAACCCCACATCAACTGTGTGTGTGTGTGTGTGTGTTTAGTATACATTGTGTCATCTGTGCCAGCTGCAGAGTTAGACGGGTGATCCCTGCCCCCCAGTCTACCAGCTGATATGATTCAAACACAGGATCAGGAGAGCCGTCACAGCCGTCTGAATACTATATAGTTTGTTCCTTCCTTCTGCTCCTTCAGCTTCTATTTCTACAGCGGGTCCCCACACGACCACAGGAGCAGAACCTTTTCATTAGCCTGGGTCCCACTGTGGGATGGATTTGGATCCCAGGATGAGAAAGTCATAAACTCAAAGGTTTTTTGACCCCATCGCGGTAGCCGTAGTTTGAGCTGGGCTTGTGTTTTCCACCTCCTGCTTCACAAGTTTTGGTGTGGCCACTCGGAAATAATCTGGATTCAACAAAGGAAGGAAATCCATGGAAGAGGCAGTTTCTATTGTGTTGTGTGACAAATGCTTGGGTGTGTGTGGATTAGTCATGTGTATTTGTGGGTGTGACAGCCTCTCTATTGGCAAAAAGACACAGCCGTTCATATTTTTTTCTAATATTAAAAATTATTCTTCTATAGCCCGACCAGTACTGGAGGCCTACTGATATCGATACGAACACAAATTAAATGAAGTACAGAAAGTAAATGTACTAGCACACAGTTGGCATTACAGCCAGTGATATCAATGGTTGCTAGCTTGAACTATCATTTAGAGCTTGTTAAGACACTGTTGCTAATGTAAGCTACAGTTAAAAATAATAAATCATGCGGCTCTATCAGGATAGTTGCTTCTAAAATCCTTATATGGCATGTCTTCCATTTCTTTTGAAGGGATGAATGATGATTTCCTCTGCCAAATTAATAAACAGATTATTTCCCTCTCTTCCAAAGCAGAAAACTCTGAAAAATACCATCTGCACTGCAGAGACTGTACTTGAACTGTTTTTAAACTTGCTTAGAGGGACGCTGGAGGATATTCAGCAGCTTGTTTGTATTTACTCCCAGTTTTCTCTTTACTTTCTATCACTGGAGGAGTGGAGCTTGTTTACTGTAAACTGTGGACTGTGTATTTTACACCAAAAAACAATATTTTTTGGCAAATTGGAATGTTAACACTAATAATTGGTTTATATACTAATTCGAAATCGTCATTTATTAAAAAGTTTGTTTATGTAGCATCTAGGGCTGTCAATCGATTCAAATATTTAATTCTTTTTTTATTCTTATCTGTTCAAAATGTACCTTAAAAGGGAGATTTGTCAAGTATTTAATACTCTTATCAACATGGGAGTGGACAATATGTTGCTTTATGCAAATGTATGTATATATTTATTATTGGAAATTAATTAACAACACTAAACAATGACAAATATTGTCCAGAAACCCTCACAGGTACTGCATTAGGCATAAAAAAATATGCTCAAATCATAACGTCATATCATAAAATCATAATGTCAAACTGCAGCCCAACAGGCAACAACAGCTGTCAGTGTGTCAGTGTGCTGACTTGACTATGACTTGCCCCAAACTGCAACTACAACTACAACCTAAAATTCGCAAGTTGCGTAAATGCATTAAAGAAATCAGTGGCGTTAAAACGAATATATTATTATCTACTATTACTATCATTACCATTTTTATTTTTGATCTTCTATTGTTTCTCCATTACTTTCATCGTTATTAATTTTCTTTATTACTCTATAGGTATTGTTGCTATTATCATTATTATTATGGTTACTGCCTCAATTATCTTCCTACGATATTTTTATTATTTTTATTTATTATTAATATGACATTTTTTTCCCAACTCTTCCTATATTTTATGTATTTATCTTCCCCCACATCTGGAGTCTCGATCCGACTCCATATTTTGTAAATCTACCATGGAGTGAAAGAGACGGAGTTGAGTGGTGTGTGTGGGGTTTTCCATAAGCTTCACCTTGGCAGGACACCAACACAGCTCCTATAGCAGTCGTCAGGGCGACGCACAGAACACACAGAAGACCTAATCCCAAAAATCACTCTTGTGTTTCTTTAATATATGACAACAACACAATGCAATGTCATGCTGGATTAATCTCCAAGAAGCTCTGGGGTCAGGAGGAGCCTTGGAGCTTGTTCAGTATATTGCTCAAGGACACTTCAGCAGTGTGGATCCTCTACTGCTGCTGCCAGGTCTGGCTCTTTGGCAGCAAGAATGTATTTTATTACAGGTTTTTCTTTTTCTCTATTACTTTGGCTCATTTCGCGAAACAGTCTTAACCTTCTCTAACCTGTAAGTGCAATTGTCGCAAGTGTTTCATGCGACACCACAACTATATTGCATGTTTTAAAAAGCTAGTTATTGTGTCAGTAAATTGGCAACCAAAATTAAAAGTTGTTTTGTCATGGTGTGAACCATACTGGTCAAAATGTTTAGGTGTTTTTTCATCATGGTAGTCAACCTTGGAAATGTTTCTAATATACAAATCTCTGTTTTGTTCTAGTTTTTGTTGACACTGACTGTATTACTTACTGTACTATACCAGAATACCAGAAATTTTGCCACAAAATTACATCCATGCCGAAAAAAACATGGCAAAAGTGAGCATTGCTCACATACCCCCGCTCACTGCTTGACCCGTACTAAAGTAGGGTCAAAGGTTTTGCCCTTTAGGAACTAATGGAATTAGTCTATTGAGCACAATGTAGCTTGTTATTAGCTCACCTTCCTCAAGTCCACTTTTAACCCTCAAAAGGCATAACTCGACCACACTGTCAACCATCCTTCCTAAGTTAAATCGTTTCCGAGTTCTGCTCCGGAAATAAAACGGACGGAAGGACGGAAGGACGGACAGATGGACAGACGGACACGGACCCCAGACTACGTTGTCTGCGGAGGTATAACAACAACCCTGCAACAATAAAAAAAACTGCAGTAGTTCAGTTAACAACATATGTAACACCATGTCATAGATATTTATGGAATATACATGTATGTCTGACAGATTTTGATAATCGAATGGATCATTCTGCATGTGATGGCTCAAACGATGAAATAATGTTTGATCAGCAAGATATTTGCAAGTAGTTATTGTACTGACTCTTTTGCACATATGCCAAAACACATGCAATTTGCTTGAATGAATGAGAAATTCAAATCTGTTGTGAACAAAAAAACTACTTGTTGAGAGATTTGAGCTTATTGTTTTGGAAAAAAAAATCATTTTCGTTCGAGAATTGAGCCAAAGCGTATGAGAAAAACTGTAACTGAAAAACTCAGCATAACTTGGAACTGAACTCGTTGGGTAATCATTGAATAACACTCGGGGTTGTCTGGGGTTAAGATAAGATCTTTACTATTCATAAATCATTAACCTATAATCATTTCACAGCCATAATATCCAAAAGGAAACTACATGATTCTTCTAACATGATTCTAGAAAGGCTGGTGAGGATCGGAGGGGTCAACCTGTGGTCAAACATTTGCTGCTTTGATTCCCGCTGCTACGCTCCAGCTGCAGGTTTGAAACCAGATACCGGCCAGCTGCTGGGATATCTAGTGTGCTCTAAACTGTGCCTCCGAGCAAGGCACTGCAGCCAGTCAACTATAATTATCACAGAAATGTGAAAAGACAAATGCCTCCTCCCTAGTGTAACATGGCTAAAGAAGTTAGAGAAAAGTGAGTGTGTGAGATCACTTTCCTGAAGTGCTGCGCGGTCATCGTCATACCCAAAATTATATTTCTTAAGCTGCTGGGAGGCTGTGACAAACCAGTCTGCTGTAAGGAGCAGTAGATCTTAACACAATATTAGCCTGCCTCCAGCTACACCAGCTTTATTACTTGAAGGGTTTGGGACATGCAGGGGAGTGTTCACTGTCCAAGGACAATGTGGCTGTAAAACAACTGCAGGGAGGTTTAGTATCCCAACATTAGCACTATGTAGTAGGGAAGTCCGGATACCAGATATTTAGTAGTGGATACCAATACCAGTGAAATTCCATGCTTCTCAATACCCAATTCGATACCACGGAAAAAAACATAAACAAAATAATAAATGTACTTCAACATACACTCCTCTATTACCGTCTACATTGTTTTTTGCAAATTTATTATTAATCCCTGATAATCCGCCTCAAGTTTCTCGCTAAAAACTAAATTTTACAAGATTACATTTGAGCACATCATGATAATGTTGTAATTTATCTTCACCCCAATAATCATTTTTACTGAATAGAGCTTGAGCGCATCATAATGTAATACCTCCTTACATTAGCTGT
Source organism: Helicolenus hilgendorfi (assembly GCA_916700815.1). Classification (NCBI taxonomy): domain Eukaryota; kingdom Metazoa; phylum Chordata; class Actinopteri; order Perciformes; family Sebastidae; genus Helicolenus; species Helicolenus hilgendorfi. The sequence continues at coordinate 9,323 of CAKALG010036187.1, read as the reverse complement.
TAGCTCCGTTATTTACCCAAGCAGGACTGTGCTGCCCACCTGCTGCTAACAGCTAACATCTAACAGCTAACGGGACGCTGTTAGTCTTGAGCCCTGATCCCCCTGATAAAGCTGAAACCATTAGTCGATTGATCATTTGATCATCAGAAAAGAAATCAGCACCTACTTTGCTATGACTTTCCACGCAAAAATGGCAATATTTGTTTGGGTACAGCTTCTAAACTGTGAGGATTTGCTGATTTTTAGGTCTGAATGTAAGTGTGAATGGTTGTCTGTCTCTATGTGTCATCCCTGTGATAGTCTGGCGACCTTTCCAGGGTGTACCCTGCCTTCGCCAAATGTCAGTTGGGATCAGCTCCAGCACCCCCCCTTTACTTTTTAACACAAGTAAAGAGATGATGAATGAATTAGTTTTTTGAAGATGGACATTTGTAAGCCCATAATAATAGGAGATTTGCACCATCCTCCATATTACCTGTCACTGCTCACAATGGGATATTAAATAAAGTTATACAAAGCACTCCACGTGGACACAATGTACTGGCTCAGCTGGTATTATGAGTGTCGTGTGTAATATGTATTAAAGTAGACCGTCTCAACATGGTCTGGAAAAACAAAGTGTTCAGTGGCCTGGGCCTGTAGCCACTGTGTGGAAAGCTCACCTCTGATGTCACTTTCTAAGAGAGGTGGGACACTTCCTCTTAATGCTCAGCTTACACAGTTACCCTGTAAGTGTGTGTGTATGTGTATTACTGGCTTCTCTTACTACTGTCATTTCACAGAGAAGTCAAAATACTGATTGAAGAAGCACTGAAAATGTTCTAAAATCATCAAAATGTTAATAGAAGTCTGCAGTAGTTTGTTACCGAAGCCTAACCAAGTCGACCTTTTCCTAAACCTAAGGAAGTAGTTTTGTTGCCTAAGCTTAACCAAGTCGATCTTTTCCGAAAACGAACTAAGTAGTTTTATTTTGAAAATACTGGAGCAGAAATTTACGCGTGTCACTGGACATTCATAGGAAAATGCACAAAATATATACATAGTTGAAAGTCGTGCTGAGCATCACGAGAAAAAAAAATGGAAATTGATGTCTTTGTACACGAATCAAATAGATAAGATTTCGTGATGAAATGCTGTGAGACCGTGTTGTATGTGCACAAGCACTGAATAAGTGCGTTTTTCATGATCTATCCCCATTGATGTGGAAGAGAGTATACTGTACTGTCTTTCAGTACACAACTTTATTTTGCATGTAAGTGTATTCGAGACCACTTCCTCTTTCTTTTTTTTTGCAGTCACACTTCTGGTTTTTGTTCCAGCTGATAAACAGAGACAGCTGACAAGGGACTTTTAGCTTACGCTCTGTCAAACACACACAAACACACACACAAGCGCAATCACACAAACACACACACACTGTGCCTAATCATAGTAAGCGATGGAGGAACACTGACCTGCACCGGTACGCCTCCTGAGACTAATACAACACACCTTGTCTGTCTCTGTCTCTTTCTCTCTCTCTCTCTCTCTCACACACACACCTACCTCCCTTTGCCACTCCCTGTATTCAAACCAGAAGCCAGAGGGGCTCTCTCTCTCTCTCTCTCTCTCTCTCTCTCTCTCTCTCTCTCTGTCTCCAACGTCTCATCGCTCACAGTCTAAGTAGTTGCTGAGCCTGATGGGGAATTCACCACCAGCTTCCTACATAAACAACTGTGTGTGTGTGTGTGTGTGTGTGTGTGTGTGTGTGTGTGTGTGTGTGTGTGTGTGTGTGTGTGTGTGTGTGTGTGTGTGTGTCTATGTATTCCCATGTCAGTTAGTAATTACCTGAGTTGTCAGCTGAAGGGTGGAAACGTGAAATGAGAGAAGTGTGCTCGCTACTTCGTATTCTCAGATGGGCAGCTATTATGTCTCTGAGTGGACGCTATTGTGTGTGTATTTGTGTGTGTTTGGGTGTGTCAGGACACTGATATGCTTTCATATCAGGAAACACTCCATGATTAAAAGGTGTGGCCTCGTTTTATGTGCTGAATTATACCGATCTGACTACTTACTGCAAATAAATAGAGTGAAATGTCAATATAATAAGTCAAACTTTGTAAGCACTACATTAAGGAATGTCTCGGATATATTATGATCTTACATTATGCATAATGAGATAATAGATTAGGGAGCTTTCCTTTTCGTGTTTCCTTGCCGCAATGTTTGAGTGGTTTGGGAGCAGTTCCACATTTTTATCAGGCAGGTTTTACAGCTCTCTGTAACGCTGAGGGCTTAGGTGTGATCTCACAGCAGCAGGAGTCAGTGTGTGAGAATGTTTTACATGAAATACCTCAAGTTTAAGGCTTTAAAAGTTGAAACTGGTGTTGTGCTACAGAATGAAGTTCAGTGTTGGGAACCATTTTGAAACTAAGTACTGTAATAAGTTTACTTTACTTACTGTAATTAGTAATTGATTACTTTACTTGTTATAGGTCTGTGTGTGTGTGTGTGTGTGTGTGTGTGTGTGTGTGTGTGTGTGTGCGTGTGCGTGTGCGTGTGTGTGTTTGCATCAGGGTGTATTGACAAAGTGCTGTGATTGTGTGGCTTGGTGAAATAGCCGGAATGGCACGCTAGGAATGTCAGCGATAGCATCTCTGTGAGATTAGTGCGATGGCAGCTGAACACCTCAGACCTCAGTGCATTGTGGTTGTAATGCCTCCACCAACCAGTCAGGTTGCAGTTTACATCTATGTCAGTCCAAAATGTCATCTCTTTCTTTTTATCCTATTAGACATTTGTGTGAAATTATCGTAATTAGCATATGAATTCTTAAGTTATGGCCAAAAACGTGTTTTGTGAGGTCACAGTGACCTTTGACCTCCAAAATCTAATCAGTTCATCCTTGAGTCCAAGTGTCCAAATTTTAATAAATTCCCTCCAGCTGTTTCTGAGAATATTGGGTTCACGATATGGCTGGGCAATATATCGATATTACATCAATATCGTGATATGAGACTAGATATCGTCTTAGAATTTGGATATCGTAATGTGGCAAGTGTTGCCTTTTCCTGGTTTTAAAGGCTGCATTTAGTGCATTACAGTAAAGTGATGTAATTTTCTGAACTTACCAGACTGTTCTGACCTTTACCCACTTAGTCATTATATTCACATTACTGATGATTATTTATCAAAAATATCATTGTGTAAACATTTTGTAAAAGCACCAATAGTCAACCCTACAACATGGTCGCAATATCAATATCGAGGTATTTGATCAAAAATATTGTGATATTTGATTTTCATATAGATATCGCCCAGCCCTAGTTCATGAGAATGGGACGGACGGATGGACGGACAGACAACCCAACAACATAATAAAATGATCATTATAAGGGATTTACCATTTCATTGTCTGACAATATCAGTCAGATAAATGCTACATACGTTACAATTCAACCAAGATGTAATTAAATGTGGACCATTGTGCTTCCTTTAAATGCGTTCAGTCTCATAGTTCAATAATTGTTACAGTTTAAACAAGAACGTCTGGTAGGGAGTTTTTATGATATGACACCTCAACATGGCATGATGGAGGATTTCCCTGTGGGCGTAGTTGCAGTTGTGATTTACAGGGTGTGAACAGGTATCAGATAACCGAGTCTCTCGCCCTCCTGCCCCCCTTCTGCTTTCATGTAAACTAACTGAAGGAGGGTCATGCTCTGTGTGTGTGTGTGCATGTGAGCTTTGGCACTTTTCCTAGAAGTATCTCCCGGTCACACACAGACACACATATAGACAGAAGCACTGCCTGCCTTTGAAGGAGATCCCCTCAGGTGTGTGTATTATTGATTAGGGTGTGACTTAAGAGGTTTACAGCGTGAGGTGTAACTGAAGCAGAGAAACCACTCCATGTCTATTCTAAGGTAGGAAAAACAACTTGTACGGGCTAGTTTTACACGCTTAATAGGGCAGTTATTGTGTTTTATCCTAAGATACACTGGCTGTTCTGAAACTCACCAGAACAGTGTATGAGAGCACATGTGATTGTTAAAAAGGTGCAGTTACAGAGCTAAGAATGTCTGTTGTAGGAACTTTACTTCCACTTTAAATGTAAGAAACTAGGTCCAATTTTAGCCCCCAGAGCCATAGTTCCTGTTCTCAAAAAGTCCCTACCACTTTCCAAAGTTCCAGCAATGCTAATTTTGTCAAAGAAAACTATGATGAAAAATATTTGTTGATGACTCTCTTGCCAGGACGAAATTGAGATGGCAACAAAATAACAAGCAGTCATTGAAAACCAAACCTAAATGTATTGCAGTTTTTGTAAACAAATAAAAACTAAACACATATGTGAAAGACAAAGTAAATGGCTAATGATTGTATTTCTAATTGAAGGCAGTCTTATTTAACTGACTGCATGCATCTGTGGCATAACACATTGTATGCTACAGATTAGTAAAACAGTAACCTGACGAAACAAAAATCTCAGGCAATATGCAGACGATTTTATGATGCCATCACCCTAATAAAAAAGGGGGGAAATAGATGTATTGTGGTTATGTAAATGTAATTTATGGTGCTGTTAGATTACCGCTACACCGCCCTTTTATTACAGGTGCATGTGTCCCTTTGTGTGCGGCAAGCCGTGAGCAAACATTTTTTGACCAAAGGGAAAATTATATTTTTGAAAGGCTAAACGCCAACAAATATGGATTGAAGCAGAATATTTCATTAGATAAAAACACGTTGTGAATTTTGGAAATGATTATATCTGTCTTTTTCGGATGGATGGACACGCGGAACGTAATATACCCCCGAATACGCTATCGAGGTGGTATAATGACTAAAATACGACTAAAACTATTAGACATTTTTTTCAATAGATAAAGAATCAAATCAAAATCAGGTGACACAGGATGTAGTAGCAAAAAGTGTACAGCATTCATTCAGATCAAATGAATGTGGATGTGCCCTTGTTCATTTCACGAGCACTTGGTTCCACAACCAAAACCAGTGTTGCATCAACCCATGAAAATTACAGGGCTGACTGACACACAAGAGCACAACATGCAGGTACAAAAAGGCAAGAATCACACACATACTGTAAATATGCAATTAAAATATGCTCTCAATGAACTTTGCTCTCATTTTTAATACATTTGATTGAACAAACACACACATACAGAGAGGAATGTGGTGGTTGATCCACTGATCAAATATTCGTACTGCATAAAAGAGGTCAGAGCAGAGAGGACACACATTTTTGGAAGCTTGTTATATAAAAAGTGATGGCAGCCAGCCTGACTAAAGTGTGTGATGTTTCAAGAGTTAGAAAAGCCTAAATCACACACAGGGTGAATTATGCTCTCAGGGATAATTAAACAGGACGTTTAACAAAAGGTCAAACAGGGTGTCATCTGCATATTGTCACAGTTTATGTCACATTTCCTGTGGACACATTTGATGCCTCCTATTTAGGTTATAGCTGATATTTAGCTGACAGACGAAATAGTGTATAAATCGAAGGCATGCCTGATGCATCCATTTTTAGCAGAAGGGTCTTGGACAGGTCAGAACCTTCTACACAGTGCTATGTGTGTTGACCCTCTGAACACATTCACTTTATCTAACTCGGCTGGTCGATGTCCTTGCTGTGGTGCACAGCAGTCGGCTAAGTGATCTAATGCTCTGGCCTGCAGGCCGTGATAACGATCTAATTCACAGATACATACAGGTCAGTCTGCAGCTCTATCCCCAATGCCAAAGGGGAAAAAACATTTTTCAGATACAATTGATCTTACTTGAAAAGCTGTTTGCCACAATAATGTATTGTATTAACAACAACAAAAATAAAAAAGAACATTGACTTCAAAACGAGGGAACCGAAAGTGCAAAAATGCTAACTCATTTCCGGGTTTAAGAACCCATTCATGCAAAACTCTATTGGGAACGTGTGTTACTACACTTAATGCTGATTTTTAAAACCGTACTAGAAGGTTTATAAAAATGTTGTGTACTGACAGTTACTAAAGAAAGTGCTTGGACATGTGTGGCCAATACCTGATCCATTTTATAAGGTCAGTATCAGTGCCAAGATATGGGAGAAATTTGTATTTTTACATGTTTAATAAACTACTCAACAACTCTATAAATAAAGTCATCAGTCACTAAGCAGATTGATGAACCAAGTGATGGGTCAATCAATTACATGTCGAGTTAGAGACATGAAAACACAAAACTGTATCAAAGATTCAAATCTGGTTAAATGTTTCTGATTGAATGTCCAAATACAGAGTTTAGATGAGTCGCTGATGATGCAACACATTGGTCTCTAATCGACACTGATATGGTCAGCAAACTAATGTGCTCATTACGTGTTCATCTGGGGCTTGGCCGCTGCCCAGCAATCACAATGCAAACACACTTTGACAAATTGAAACCTTCATTTCCACTTTGCCATCAATCCTGTCCTCCGGATGCAACAGCATCAGATGAGGCTGATGTGACTTGGACCAAAATAGGCTGATGACGCAAGAGTACACACTGTCCTGGAAGTGTGTGTGTGCGCTCATACACTGGCTATATGTGACTTTAACATATGCTCATAAGTGTGTGTTGGACAGAGAGTGATGTAAAATGTCATAATTGGTACGTACATGTCCTAAATTATTGTATAGAAATTGCCGTTCTGATGCAGTTTTAGGTCTTTTCAACAGAAGGAGTGAGTGCGTGCATGTGTGTAAGATCATTATGTAATAGCATAGCTCTTATGCATGACATCCCACATATGGTACATAATGAATAGTATGCCATGTGCAGATTAATAATGCAGAGGCTGTGTCAGTCTGTAAGGGCTTTCCCATGTAACTGGCAAAAGCACTGACAATGTTTGCTGTCACTTTAACTCTGTGATGTCAAATCACAACAGCCTTCAATGGCTCTAAAATCTGTCAACTAGCTGACTGCCGGGTAGAGGAGAAGAGAACAAAGGATAGCTCTATTGATCCTCTGATGGGAAAAAAATCGATGATGTTAAGGAGGAATGGAGGGGGGTCGCCAGGGGAAAGGAGAGAGGCGTGGGAGAGGATGCATGAGAAGAAACGGGAATGAAGGATGAGAAAAAACAATACAAAAAATAGATTAAAACAATAAAAAAAGACTGGGTCATATCTAAATTGCCCCATCTATTTTGGTGAATTGTTATGAAGAGATGATAAAAACTAAAAGGAAAGGTAGAATGCCATTATATTTCCAAGAGTGTATCGCAATAAGTAGAAAGCTTGTTTGTTAAAACATTCAATGGAAATGTTTGAAATTTGTTGGGTAAAAGGGCACAAGCTTGGCATGAGGAATAGTTCAATTTATGCAGCGTTTCCTTGGTTGGTTGTGAGGATGTTGGAGAATGGATGAAAACACAGAATCAGTCCATCAAGATGTGCCAGACCCGTCAAATGTCAAGAACACAAACTGTGTTTCTAAACTTTAGCCAAAGAGTACAGAAGCAAAGAGACAAAACTCTGGTGCTTTTTTGACAACAGTCACTAGATGGCGCTGCGGTAGCACTGCCGCCATTTTGGACTGAAAACGCCAATGAGTCTGTAGAGAAGTTAAGCTTGGGTCAGGAATTTTGGGAAGTTTTGAATTTTTTGCAAAATTTCATTTAAGAAAGCGTACCTTTTAATAGTGACCTTATGTTGGGGGGAAATACACATAAAAAAAGCAATACTAGGCCTTATGTCATGTTTTGGTTAAAAGTTTGCCCATTTAATTCAATTGTAACAATGCTCTGCATTCAGCAACAGTCTTCCATCACAAAATCATTTGCCAGCATCCCATTAAATAGGAATTCAGTAAAATTACAACCCTATGCATGCACGGTGCATTCTCCCATCACATGTGTATCCGACACTGCTGCCAACACCACTGACCTGTCTGAGCCAGAGGAATAAATGCTTTCAGCTAAGTTTTGATTATATTACTGGAGTGAATGGATTTTATATTTTTATGATATTCCAGTTGACCAGCAGATAGTAACCAAAAGCAAAGTACACAGTTAATAACTGCACACCTTCTACTAGTTTTTGCTAGCTATTACCAAGTGTGATGTAGCTTGATTGAGCATGCTATTGCTAATTGAGGTGTTTTAATTAATCTATTTCTATTTTTTATTGTAAAACTGTTTTTATAAATGAGTTGTTTGCTTTAAACCATTAATTTGCACACCGCCCTTATTGTTAACTCAAAGTACCTTTCCCCATTAGTTAACTTGCTAGCTAGCTAGCTAACTCGCCACAAGGCACATTTCACACTGTATGTATTTGACAAATTAATGAATTTATTTGGCAAATGAATGCATTATGTCTGCTTGTGATATGGTAGATACAGCCTGAGCAGATAATCCCTATATTTTAATTTAATTCCTGTTATTTTCCCGTTATTTCCCATAACTTGAGACATTATTCTAGCAATGTATCATCACCTTGTTTTGTACAATATCACACTACCAGACTAGAAACGGCAGCATTGCTCTAACACACTATTGACAGTTTGCGATTGCTCTGCTCTGTTTATTTATTACTGACTTTTGTACTGAGACATCACATCCCTTTTTCTGAGGCCAATTTAGTTGAAAAAAAAATACTTTCAATTCTTCAAATTCTTTTCAGGGAAGTATGTTTCCTCGGTGCAAATGCATCTAGTTCGAATCTTTTTTTTTTTACACTACTAAAATGTCTCCATACAATTACACTTGAGGGTTTACATTCTCTCATATAAATACAATGCATACATCTAGACAGACTTATTTGACAGCTAGGTGGCAGCAATACAGAAAGGGAAAAGTAGAGTACATGAAGAGACAAAGTGGAAACATACCTAACAGATGGAAACAAAGAGAGAGAGAGAGAGAGAGAGAGAGAGAGAGAGAGAGAGATCAGAGAAGCTTCTCCTCTAAGCTGACATTGCAGCAGTGTTGCACATTTGACAAGTCAGCTGTGTAGTAAATATGATAATGAGAAGGCCGACGTTAATGTTAAACAAAGTGCATACACATGGTCTGGATCTGGGTGTAGTGGATCAGTCGGTGCCGTCCAGATTTGGCTCACAGAGCTTCACTTTAGGTAAATGTTAATATGTGGGTGTGTGGGTGTGTGTGCGTGCGTGCGTGCGTATGTGCGTACGTGCGTGCATGTGTGTCCGGCTGCTCTCACATCCATACAGTGCCTTGGTGGAACTCACAGAGGGCCTGTTTGAGGGTGAGTGAAAGGGCTAGTGTTAGACCGTGTGTGTGTGTGTGTGTGTGTGTGTGTGTGTGTGTGTGTGTGTGTGTGTGTGTGTGTGTG